>BPTQ01000005.1:135650485-135826662 GCA_019973895.1 Chrysanthemum seticuspe | reverse complement strand
GATCCAAAACCAAAACTTCAAAAATAAACGAGTACACCCAACTATTTGGCGATTGATACCACTGTTAGGTCACTAGTTTTACAACACAAGCTTATGAGAGAAGAGATAAGGCGATTGAACAAATACCAAAACACATACACACACGTATAAATGATGAAGGGTTAGGCGTAGATGTATGTGAAAGAGTAACTTGAACAACCAACCCTCAAATGAGGGTTTACAAGAGTTTATATAGGCAAGGAGCTAGGGCAACACTCCCTCTCCTTCCCTATTCCTTATTGGGCTTGGGCCTCAGCTTATGGGCCTTCTACATAAGCTGGACCTTAAACAAACATAAAGGCCATAATAAAGCTACCTATTACATATGAAATATAAATACTTGAAATACTGTTTAGGAGTGATTCCAACACCCTTCTCATTGCAGTTGTAGCATCGAAGACCATTCAACCCATTCTGAGCATTTCCCTGTTCCACCACTGGAGCTCTGTTGTTATTCCGACCCACATCATTAAACCCTTGACCACCGCCCATCTGACGACCATAACCACGATTTTGAACTTCAACTCGTCCATTGTTTACAACAGCCTGATTTCGTGTGTTAGATGAGGAACGAATACGATTGTTGGATTTGTTGGTATAACGGCCAAAAGCATTAGCAATCATAACAAATCCTTGTTGTAATGCATCGAACGGATCGATGTCCTCATTAGCTTCACTGACAATTGGTTGAGCATTGTTGTTGTTGTATGGAACCAGTTGATTTTGTTGAGATTGTTGCTGTGAATGATCGTTTTGTGTGACAGTTGGTTGAGTTGCTTGTTGAGGAAGATAACTTTGTTGAGCATATAAGGCAAGTTGTTGATTTTCCGGATGTGTAGGTGGAGCAATTTGAGCACGGAGAATCCTTTCCCGATCAACTTCCTTTTCATGAGGCTTCAAGTAATCGTACAACAATCCATATGTAGAATGATGCATATTCTTCGCTTGACAGAGAAAAATGACATACTTCTCCCATTCAGGACCAAGACTACTCAGGAACTTAGTATTCACTGCAATTCTTGGCATGATGATGTTGTGTTTATCCAAATCATTGATGATGTCTGAAAATCGATGATGATAAGACTCTAGTGTCTCTCCAGGTTCAATCATGAAGTGTTCATAAGCCAAGTAAATTTTGGATTCCAAATCCTCCTGATTGAGTACAGATCCTTCCATAAGAAGATGAATATGGTCCCACATTTCCTTTGCAGTCTTTTGAGCATCAACACTTCGAAGAATTGGGTTAGGTAATCCTAAAAGGATATATTGCATTGCAAGCTCATCAGCTTCATAGTGTAGAATTTCTGTTTGATTTAAATCTGCAACAGTAGCAATGTTTGTTTGTTCATCTCTTGGTGGAATAGCATTAGGATCTCCGGGTACAATGACAGTAGGCATCTCAAATGGACCTTCCAAGATAACCTTCTTTAAAAACATTCCATGTGGCTTCTTCAGATCACAAAACCTAAAGAACCTTATCACCCATTGATCGTAGTTTCCTGGAGTGAGCATTGGAGGTCTATCAAGTGATCCAGCCTCATGAATTGATTGTTGGCTGCTTAAAGCTTCACACATCTTTGCAAACCAAGTTGGTTCCTTCATAGTGTTCCTTGATGGATGTTGATTGAAGTCATTTGTGTAGGGTTGAACTTGAAGACTTGGCGGTGTTTGAACCATTTGTGGTGGAGGAATTGCTCCAAGTTGTGGAGTATGTTGTTGATTAAATTGTTGTTGATAAATGGCTTGTTGTTGATTCCATTGTTGATGTTGTGGACTTAGTTGTTTTTGTCGTTGAGAATAAGTGTAAGGGAAATAGTTAGAGTATGGTGGTTGTGACATGTTGAAAACTTGTGTTGGTAAAAATGGATCTTTGTAGTCGAATGAACTTTTGTTGATGAAGTGTCCTTAGGCGTAGAAATCACAAGAAACCAAGTGGAACTTATGCGTAAAAACACCAAAGTTACGCGTAACAAAGAGAGTTACGCGTAGTTTTAGCTTACGCGTAAGTATGGAAAAGACTCTAAAGTTAGGCGTAGACACAAAGTTAGGCGTAGAAAGTTAGGCGTAGGATTACCTTATGCGTAAGACTAATCTTATGCGTAAGAATAATCTTATGCGTAGGATTTCTACGCGTAAGCTTTATGCTTATGCGTAAATTTAGGGTTTTATCCCAAGTGATCTTTTACACTTCACAGTGCAAAAGATATCCAAAGTCGACGTATTTTCAGGCTTATCCAAGCAAGAAAACACGGAGTATACCACGAGAACGAAAATCAAGTCACGGATAAAGTTACGCGTAAGATTAGGGTTTTGATACGCGTAATCTTACTCGTAAAGATGATTATGCCCAAATTTGTTTCTAAACCAGATTTTTGTTATGGAATAGCGTTAATAGCACCAAAATAACACAAAAGTGTGAACCTTGAAGAACCAAAACGGCTAAACGGGTTACGCGTAGAACTTCACCCACGAACAAAAACAAGCTTAAAAACTAAGATCCACGTGTAAAGTTTGAAACTTTTTGCCAAAAACAAGTATTTTAACACCTTAAAACGTTGAAAGTACAAGAATCTTGGATTAAAAAGTGTAAAAAACAAGTTTTTAAGCGAACCAAAGTAGTATGTTATTCTACGCGTAGGACCAAAACCCACTTCAAGAAATAACGATTCACCCAACTAGTTAGGCGATTGATACCACTGTTAGGTCACTAGTTTTACAACACAAGCTTACTAGAAAGAGATAGAGAGGCGGATGAACAATACACATACAAACACACACATGAAATACTATGAATGGTTAGGCGTAGAGTATGTGAAAGAAATGCATTGAACAACCAACCCTCAAGTGAGGGTTTACAAGAGTATTTATAGGCAAGGAGCTAGGGCAACACTCCTACTCCTTCCCTTTTCCTTATTGGACATGGGCATAAGCTTATGGGCCTTCTACATAAGCTTGACCTTAAACAAACATAAAGGCCATAATAAACTACCTATTACATATGAGTAACTAAAACTTGAATTATGGTTTAGGAGTGATTCCAACAGGAAGGAACAATGAAAGGCTCCAATGGAAGGAGTCACCGAAGGGAAACTACGGAGGTTAACTTGCCACCACTCTTGGCGGCTCATCTGGGAAGAACTGAGGCAGGGATTCCGTTGCAGCCTTCTCAAGCATCCGGCGTAGAAGGTAATCCACCTCAAACGAATGGGGAAGGAAATCTTCCTCCTCATGGTATGTACCCTCCTTTTCAGGCTCAATCTTACCCTCAAAGGGTCTATCCCCCACCTAATGGACAGGCAAGCAACCTCAGTTTTACTCAACCATACGGAAGCATGCCCTACGGGCAACCTATGGTATATCCTTCGTACCCTGTCGGAAGTCACCTACCTTATATACCTACTGCTTACCCTCAATATGTTAACTAAAACCCTGTTGGAATACCTCCAAATTATAACCCGTACAATGTTGCCCCTACCTACATGCCACCTTATAACTGCCTTTATTCGGAGCCCATGGGTTCCACAACACCCTTCGTAAGATGGATAAAAGACTACCCTTTGCCTGATGGGTTGAAAATGCCCTCACATATTGGTACTTATGATGGGAAGAGGGACCCGGATAACTTTTTACACTTGTTCGAAGGGACTATCAGAATACAGAAGTGGGTCATGCCCGTTGCTTGCCACATGTTTACATATACCCTACGAGACTCTGCTCGTATATGGTGGAACGGGAAAAATCCAGGTAGCATTGTGAATTTGGATGATCTCAAGGTCATGTTCAGGTCACACTTCAGCCAGCAGAAGAAGTTCACAAGAACACATCTAACAGTGCACAACATTAAGCAGAAGGAAAATGAGAGCACCAGGGCTTTCATCACCAGATACACCGATGGCACCTTACAGATACTGGGTCTGCACGAAGACCAACGCATCTCAGGTTTCGTGCATGGCCTACGGAACAGAAGTCTGGTGGAATTCCTCTCCACTGACCTTCCTACAACCTACAAGGGCTTAGTGGAGAAGGCTTACACATGGATCGAAGCGAAAGAAGTGTCTACCAACAGGGCTCCGGTCGAAACTAAAGAAAGTCACAACAAGGTCCCGAAACATCTTTCTTGGGAAGGATCAAAGAACAGACACAAAGGCAGCGACAGGTTTACGCCCTACCACAAAAACATCAACCATGGGCTCTTGGCTAATCTGTCTAAATCTCCAAGGGAGATACTCGCTACAGAAAAGGCAGCGAAGGCCTTTGATCCTCCTCCTCGTTTGGCAAGCAAAGGAAGGACCAGGGACACCACCAAATACTGCTATTTCCATGACGATTACGGGCACGACACCAATAATTTCAGAGAGCTCAAGAAACAGATAGAAGAGGCCGTGAAGTCTGGCCAATTGGGGTATTTGGTGAAGGGTATAAAGAAAGGTAAAGAAAAGTTCTCCGACACACAGTTGGGGAAAGACACAACACCTACCGAAGCACCTATCCTCATGGTATATAAGGATGACTCTGGTTTAAAAAGGAAGGAATCGGAGGAAGCATTATGCGGAGTAGGAGATGTCACCTTTCCTTCAATCACAAAAAAAGTTCTTTCAAATGACCCCGTGGTCATCAAGGTCTTGATCTCCAACAGAGAAGTAAACAGGGCCTACCTCGACTGTGGTAGCTCTTGTGAAGTGATCTACGAACATTGTTTTCTAAAGCTCAAGCCTTCGATAAGGTCGAAGAGAGTAGATTCAAAGGTACCTTTAGTAAGGTTCTTGGGGGAGCACTCATGGCCCTTGAGAGAAGTCCCTCTAGAGGTTACGATTGGAGAAAGAAGGTTAAAAAGAACGGAAACCCTGGTTTTCGCGATTGTAAGGTCTGACTCTCCCTATAACCTGTTAATAGGAAGAACCGCAATGCAGAAGATGGGCATCGTTGTCTCCACTATACATGCCGCAGTCAAATTCCAAACACCATTCGGTATCGGAACGGTTTTCTCCAGCTACAACGTAAAGAAGCCTACGAAAGTAGGCAAAAGGGTCAAACAGGTCTCGGAAGAACCTCCAAGAGATATTCTCAGTTGTACTGATGCTGAAGAACGCATTGTAGTAAACGATATCTACCCTGATCAGACGGTGGTAATCGGAAAGCAGCTCCCTACCTCTTTTAAAGCCGAATTGGAAAAGGTACTACGGGCCAATGCAGATGTCTTCGCATGGACCTACTCTAACATGACGGGAGTCCCCAGAACTCTCACCATAGACGGAAAGCCCTTCGGCACTAAACACAAGCTTAATGAGTTCAAACACATTGAACCTATCAAACAAAAGCGTCGAAGCCTGGCTCCTGAAAGAAACGCCGCAGCATGCAAAGAAGTAGATGAGCTTGTAGCAGCAGGCATACTCAGGGAGGTGAAGTATCAAACCTAGGTAGCCAATCCGGTAATGGTCAAGAAGAATGATGAAGGGTGGCGGATGTGTGTGGACTTCACAGACATCAACAAAGCCTGTCCAAAGGACTGCTATCCTCTACCAGAAATCGATTGGAAAGTAGAATCCTTGTCAGGGTTTTGGCTGAAATGTTTTCTGGACGCTTATAAGGGTTACCATCAGATACAAATGGCGGAAGAGGACGTAGAAAAGACAGCCTTTTTTTACAGGAAAGGGCGTTTACTGCTACAAAAAGATGCCTTTTTGGTTTGGAAAATGCAGGTGCTACCTACCAACGTTTAGTGGACAAAGCCTTCCACAAGCAGATAGGTAGGAATATCGAAGCATACGTAGACGATATGGTTATCAAGAGTAGAACGGAGAATGATATGCTCTCCGACATCAAGGAAACCTTCGATCAGCTTCGCGCCATCAACATGAAGTTAAACCCCAAGAAATGTTCCTTGGGTGTAGAGGAAGGACAATTTTTGGGACATCTGATCACCAAGCAAGGTATTAAGGCCAATCCTTCGAAGGTTAAGGCCATCACGGATTTGCAGCCTCCTAAGTCCCTAAAGGAAGTGCAAAGTCTAAACGGAAAGCTAGCAGCCCTCAGCATATTCTTATCGAAGGGTGCAGACAGATCTTTGCCGTTTTTCAAGATACTCAAAGGATGCACGGATAAAAAGACGTTTTAGTGGAGTACAGATGCAGAAGCTGCCTTCCAAAAACTCAAGGAGTTCATGGCTATTCTACCTACACTTACTGCCCCAATCAAAGGCGAAGTGTTGTTTATGTATATCGCAGCCTCCTTTGAAAGCATCAGCGCTGTGTTATTAGCGGAAAGGGAGAAGAAGCAAATCCCTATCTACTTCATTAGCAGGGTCCTACAGGGAGCTGAGCTAAATTATCCAGCGTTGGAGAAGCTAATCTTGGCTTTGGTCCATGCTGCGAGACGCCTTCGAAGGTACTTTCAAGCTCACCCCATAACCGTGCTTACTGACAAGCCTATTAAGCAGATACTTTCGAAGCCGGAGAAGTCTGGAAGGATAGCTAAGTGGGCTATCGAGTTAGGAGAACACGAAATTGAATACAAAGGTAGAAACTCGGTCAAAAGGCAAATATTGGCAGACTTCTTAGCAGAAACACCCTCCAAACCAAAGCAGGACACAAAAGTTGCTGAAAAGAAACCTGATATGGCGATCGAAGGGTGGAAACTTTATACTGACGGAGCCTCCAGCTCCGATGGTTCTGGCGCAGGTCTAAAGCTTGTTGAACCCAAAGGGAATGAGTACACTTATGCACTCCACTTTGAATTCGATGCTACTAACAATGAAGCAGAGTACGAAGCCTTGCTAGCAGGCCTACGATTGGCTAAGGACATGGAGGTAGAAGACTTGGCTATTTTCGATGACTCACAACTGGTGGCCAATCAGATAAAAGGCTCCTACAAAGCAAGACAACCTGTGATCAAGCAATACCTGGATAAGGCCAAGGAAATGCTCAAAGGGTTTACCTCCTACAATATAGAGCATGTTCGGAGAAATCAAAATAAGAAGGCGGATGCACTTAGCAAACTGGCATCAATGGCATTTGCTCATTTAACTAAGGAGGTTCTGGTCGAAGTGTTGGCAGATAGGTCCATCGTCCGAAAGGAGGTGTCTGACGTAATACTGGAGGAAGACTCAAATTGGATGACTCCAATTAGAGAATATCTAATAAGTGGTATACTATTGGAGGATCAGAAATTAGCTTGAAAGGTCCGCATCAAAGCACCACAGTACAGAATCATGGGGAACTATCTATACCGAAGATCCTTCTTGTCTCAATGGCTTTGTTGTGTTGGACCTAAGCAAGCCGCCAACATCATTCAATAAGTGCACGAAGGATCCTGCGGACTTTAAGAAGGACCCCGCTCAGTTGTTTTGAAAATCATGAGGGTCGGATATTACTGTCAACATCATTCAAAAAGTGTGAAGCCTGTCAAGTTCACTCTAGAGTTCCAAGGTTACCAAAACAAGATATGACCTCTGTGATGTCTGCATGGCCCTTCAGCCAATGGGAGATAGACATAGTAGGTCCTCTACCAATTGCTCCATGAGGAGTAAAGTTCTTGGTCGTAGCCATCGACTACTTCACGAAATGGGTGGAAGCGAAGCCTTTGGCATCCATCACAGGAAGGCACATGGAAAAGTTTGTATGGGAACACATTATATGCCGGTTCGGAGTACCCCACATCATCATCTCAGATAATGGGAAGTAGTTCGCCGAAGGAGTATTCCCAGTGTTTTGCAGAGGTCTGAACATAAAGCAATCTTTCACTTCTGTCTACCACCCTCAAGGTAACGGCCAATGGAAGTCACTAACAGGGACATAATCCAAGGCATAGAACGAAGGCTGGGATACAGTCACCAAGGTAGGGTAGATGAACTACCTCAAGTACTTTGGGCTCATAGAACGCACACAAAGTCAAGCCATGGGGAAACGCCTTTTAGCTTGACATATGGCACGGAAGCTGTCATCCCTTTGGAAGTAAGTGTCGAAACAGAAAGGGTCATGAACTTCGAAGAAGCAGACAACGAAGAAAGACTCTGTAGCAACCTAGACCTACTCGAAGAACGAAGGGAAATAGCCTCAATCGGGGAGGCTATTCATAAGCAAAAGATTGAAAGGTACTACAACAGTCGGGTTCGGCCTTCGACCTTCAAGCCAGGGGAATACGTCCTCCAACTCAATAGCGCAAGTAAAGCTGAGTACCAGGGTAAACTGGGACCTACATGGGAAGGGCCCTACGTTGTTAAGGAAGCATATGGCAACGGAGCCTACAAGCTGGAAACCTTGGATGGAGACGCTATTGATAGAACTTGGAATGGCACTACTCTTCGTAAGTTCTACGTATGAAACTTACAATGTCCAAGGACATTTTTTATTTTGCTTTCAATCAATGTATTTGCATTCTTCTCACTTGGGGAAAGAAGCATTAATGGTAGGCGTCTAGTATCCATTTCTTAAAATGATGCAATCCTCCCTACCCACTTAATGATATAACGCATTTCCCTCAAATCTCTTGTTTCGTTCAATACAACAAAGATTTGTCCACCAAGTCGCTTTATAAGTTTCAATGTCGAAGGGATGTACAAAGACTAATAGCATGTCTCGCTCATATGCACAACATCCATCTCAACTTCACATTAACTTTCCTATATCGCCTTAAGGTATTTTAAGCCTTTCGTTGCCCAAAGGATTAAGATGGAGTGGGTCGCAACCCTCTGTCAGCAGTCAAATTATACGATTGCTAATATTCTTGGTGAAGTAATTACAGACAATGAGGCTATGCATCTACCATACGCCTTAGGTTGTAAATTTTTTTTTACGCAAGTAAAATGAAAAGAGAAGAATCACACATGGAAAAATACAATCCCTAGTGGCTTTGATGTAGATATTAATTCATGACTAGTTTAACTAGTCTAAACCGGCCGTAGCCTTAACGATCCAACCAAGCAAAACATTGTCTAAGGTCGAAGCCTACATCACACACACCAAATGTTAATTGTTTCATCAGGCACAAAGCCTAGAAAGGAACACAGACAAATTGTTTTAAAACATGGTACATACCACCATAAGGATCAAATTACAACCACATGGTTGCCTTCATCAAACTTTGGAATGAGTGGGATCAGCTGAACCTAGGGATAGAGCCTTTGGTGATGGAGTCTTGTTCGAGGGAGATGGGGGCTGGACTTTCCTTGGCTTCTTGGACAGTAGGTCCTCAATAGAGGCCGTTGGGTCCTTCGTTATTTCGGCAAGGAAAGGGAACTCTAAAGTAGCTAAGTCATTACCTGCATCATCATACTCTTTCTCATGAGTTGTCCTGTAGTATGGAACCTTCTCCAGCTTCACTGGTTCCTCTGTTGCAGCTATCTCCTCCAAAGTGGTCTTACCATGAAATATGGCCGCATTCACCAGGTTCCCAATTGCAATCGCCACATCATCACTATGGTAAATTTCCATGGCAATGTAGGGGATGACCTTGGTTACCAAGTGCACCCTATCCTTCTTCAGCATTTTTAGACGAAGGTTTAACCCATCTACCTTTTCCCTGAGCTTGATCTCTTGGTCCATCAGCTTAACTCTCTCTCCTTCGAGGCCTCCACACTTGGACGAAAGAACAGATATCTGCTCTTTGTAGCCCACAACCTTTGAGCCTTCGAGAGTTAACCTATTACATTCAGCTTCGCTTGCTGCCAGTTGACCTTTGAGCTTCTCAACATCAGCTCTGAGATCTTGCACCAAGGGGTTCTTGTCAAAATCTTCCAATGCATCTTCACATTTTTTTCTCCAGGTCTGCATACTTCTGATCCTTAGCCTTCTCCCTTGCAAGCATAACATCCATTTCTTCTTGAGCCTTGGTGACAGCACGGAGCAGCTCCCTTGTCCTAGTATTGAGTTGGTTGTCCAGCATGCATTGTCGGACATAACTCTTATCATGAAGGTCGCAGAGCCTTTCCATGGACATGTTGTCCATCACCCCCTTCCAGCTGGGTGGGATTACACGGTCCACAATTAGATGACAAGCTAAGGGAGAGGAAAGCTCCTTCGTATCAGGAAGTCCTGCAGTATATGTAAGTTTGTTAATATATTATTACTGGTATCCCATTTTTTGTAACAGGAAAGAAACATTACCATGGATATCATCTCCGCTGGGCCCTTCGATGGTTGGAAACACCACAGCCTTACCCTGTGCACTCTTTTGCCGGGTAGTTCGAGAGGGAGGAGTAGGCAGGATAAGCTTCCTCTTCGAGGCGGACTTCGCGGCTTTTGTACTGGTACCTTTCCTGCTTCGGACCCTCTCACCAATGCCGGAGGGTCCTACGATTTCCAACTGTCCTTCGGAGACTGGTTCATCCGATTCTGCAACGTTCTCAACAAGCTGGTCTTCAACATCTACGAGTTCCTTTGACGGAGGAGCAGAGGAAACAGGTTCGATGGGCTGGGCTTCCACATCATTGTTATTTATCGACACTGATGGAGAGCCCACACCATAGCTCGTCTCCTGGGGATTCTTCGGAATAAAACTGACCTCCTTTGCACCACCAGCTACCACAAAGTTTCTGAATGACATTTCTGCACGAAGGAGCAAATAAGATAAATATCATAAAGATAAGTTTTTATCTCTTATTTTAATAAAAAAAATACATACTTTCTCCATCACAAATAATATCAGGTACCAAAGGAGATCCCTCCCATCTTTCAGCAAGGCCAGCCATGAAAAGAATTGGCTCAGGGAATGTTTGACAATCAGCTGGGTGACGAGCGAAACGTTGATACAATGGATTCCTCCTCACAGTATAGGGCAAGGGATCGTTGAACCTTTTTTCATCATATTGAAACTCTGGGTTTAACAATGTAGGAAAAGTTGGAGGGATGATGGTGTTTTGGATGTAGAAGAACTTCCCTTTCCAGTTCCTGATGTTTGTAAACGGCCTATCTATGAGAATGGGCACATCCCTTTCACCCCTCTTAGCCAAGGTCAACCAATCTCCTCTAGGGTATAAATTCAGAAAACCCCTAAGCACAGTTAATGATGGTTCAAACCCATAAGCTTTACACATCACTATGTATGTCGTAAGCTTGGCTAGGCCAAAAGGGTTGAACCTAGATATGTGTACCTCATAATACTGGAGGAGTTCTAAAATCAAAGGGTGCAAGGGTATCCTAAGGTTGGAGGTGGTGAATGCATGGGTGTATAAGCCTACATAGTTTTCTGGGGCATCAAAAATCCCTTGATTTCTACTACGTAACATGACTTTATTCTCTTTGGGAATTGGATAATCGGTGAGGAACGCTTTGAGCTCCTCCCTTGTTAAGGTGCAACCTTGTTGTTTGATTACAAATTTTTTATTTGTAGACATTGATCCTTCTAAAATCTACAATAAAGTATTTGAAAACAGAGACGAAGGAATACTTTACCTTGTTTGATCGAAAGCTTGATCGGAAGAGGTTTTAGTAGGTGAAAACTTGGGCGTGAGATAAAATAATATTAGGGTTTTATTGTTTTTAACTTTATATACCCTCACATATGTTAAATCTCGGCCCTACACGTGTCCTGACTTATCCCCTTACCACCGGATTTCAAACCCTTTTTTAAATTTTGAAATGACGTTTTTATTTTACCGAGGAAAAGGGAGTAGTTAGGATTAAGTGTAAGCATTAATTACGGTCAATGGTTGCTAGACTTTCCATCTTCGTTCGTTTTTTGTGACGAAGGGGAGGTTTTGTTTCTATTTCTGAGTCGTAAGCAATATTTCTTGTTCGTACATATCACTTTCGACTCAGGGGCTTGATGACGTACCCTCCGATCAGGTCGAAAGACCCCCCTTCGGCCTCAGTCGAATTTGCATTACGAAGACCCAAGTCTTTCTTCATAAGTCAGTGGTGGCGTAAAACCATTCATCATTGATATGATTACCAGTTGGGAATTCGCCAGCCGAAGGCCTATGCCCTTCGGTGTCTTCTCTTGAAGGCGCCAAGACAAAGGAGAACCTTGACTTGGTCTTCCCCCACGTTCCTACTATTTCCTTAGCTTCCCCGCCAAGGCAGAGATAGTGGGGATGAAGCCCTAGCGGTTACCACAAATCAGGGGACGCCCCCATGATCTCTTAGACGTGTGCTAACACTCTCCAAGCTATTTTCTTCACCTATAAATAGGTTGGACGAGTCATTTCAATGGTATGTTCACTCAACACAGCATTTCACATACTCCATATTACTTACAACACATATCACATACTTACTCTCACGCCAGAGGTGGTTCACAGGGTCCAACCCCTGCGATATCACTTAACGAAGTGTCTACTATTTCTTATTGCAGATTGGCTACAAGTTTGGCGCAAGCATATCACCCCTCATACCCTTCGATCACCATCGAAGATTTAGTCGTACGAATTATTGTACAATCAACGACATATATATTTTATTTTATTTTTTTTACTTTTTTTGGCATACGACATATAGATGTTTTTCTTCATTGTTTGGTTCAAAAGTAGTAACAACTCGTCTTGGCCTAAATTCACTCGATACATTTTTTTATTTTTTTATTATTTTTATTTTTTTTAGCATGTGCTAACTTAAATGTTGTTTCTTTATCAAGTTAAGTTTTGAAGTATTAATTAATTGATAAAAGAAAATTTAAAATGAAAAGAGTGTGGAAGATGTTTGGATCCGAATCTCATATTTGAATCGAAATCATATCAGTATTATACTGAAACGGTACTAAATCTTGATACACGGTACGGGATCGGTACCATGGATCGAGCTCAAAAAAATTCGGAAACATTAATACGGTACTGGTACCAAAGCGGGATAACACCGAAAAAATTCCCAAAATTTAAATAGTCATGTTTTTGAAGTTAAAAGGGTGTTTGGATGTGCGCTTTCATTCGGATTATTTGATTATTGCGTTTGAGAGCCACACATAATCTCTTTGGAGTGTTGGCAAAGCAAATTTAATAATTGCCTCTTGTATTGCATGCTGCCAACTCAAGGGTGAATTATTAGAAGGATTTCAGGCATATTAGGATAAAGAAATCTCGTTTGTTAGTTTTCGTTAATCTTGTATAATATATTCCATCTTACATACGTAACACGAAAAGAACGTAGTACTAGTTATAAGAGCACAAGGTATGGATGCAATTCACATGTTAAATGCATCTTAAAATTATCAATGGCTAGCCAAATGCCATACCATCACTTGTGTCATTCGTGAGCTAAAGATATTTGAGCTAGTGAAATGACTCAAGCCATTGGTGTTTTTTTGTGTGTATTGTGAGTGAGTGAGTGAGTATTTTTAGTGGGGTATTTTGTGAGACATAATAACATGTTAGTGGTATGTTATGAAAGAAGGTGTTTTAGTTATTGGTGTGTTATTGAGAGGTGTATGATATGGCACTGAGGTGGCATACCAATAACGTGTTAACGGTTCCTCCCATACCTTATGCTCTAATACATACTTTATACTATGAATACAATACTTAATATATAAATTGAACACGTACATTAGATATCAATAAACCCTTGTGCACTTACAAAAATCGACATTCTGATTACTGAATGATTATTAGTTACATATTGAAATTCGAAATGTTAATTATTTAATTCTTACTGCATGAAATCTGTATTTTTTTGTTGGGATAAGTGTTTCTAAATGTATCCAAGTTACCACCTTTTGCTAAGTTGTGTATCAATCTATTAATCCTCCTAAACAATGCAAACAAGTTACTAATCCTTCTATTATATGCATAATTTATCATTTGTTTAGAGATATTTACATAAATCGTCCTTGTGATTAGGATCAAATTGCAACCAAGGTCCTTATTTAAAGTTAAAGTTATTTGCATAAATGGTCCTTGTGGTTAGGCCAGTCAATGAATCGGTCAACGCCACGTGTCACCATCAGAGTGGTGCCACATGTCGGGTCGGGTCGGGCAATGGACCGGATCGGGTGGGTAAACGGGTCGGGTTGCCACGTGGACCAATGAGGTGGTGCCACGTTGTTAGGAATTAGAAATTCCAGGTATTAAAGAGTCGGTCACCTCAAGCATATGTAATCGTTAGGAAGCTCGTAGTCGTAGTTCTTTTTAGTTAAGTAGTATTTAGTTAAGTAACACCGTGGAGGACGGACGGGTCTTTACCCACTGTATGCCTGATCCACAGCCCGAGGTGTGGCGATTTATGTAAGACTATAAATACTCTCTACCTTCCAAGGTAGAGAGTTGGAGCTCATAATAATATCTTTCACTTTCTCTCACTAAGTTCCCTAAACCTCTAACTTTCTCTCTCTAGAATTCCATTTATACGCCACTTTGTGTTATGGTTTGATGTGTATGTGAAATCCAATATCCTACAATTGGTATCAAGAGCCATGGTTAGATCATATCGTGCACATCTTTGGATTTCTAGTGGTTTTTAGGTGGTTTTTGAGTTTGAAAAAGTTTAGTGGTTTGTGCATCATTTGGTTGATTTCTTGTGTTAAAGCTTGGATTTTGTTAGTACTTTTATGTTTAGAATCATCACAAGTGTTTAGGTTTTCATTTGGTAAGCTTGAATCATCTTGGTTGGGTTGTTTTTGGATTGAAAAGTGATGTTTATGTGGTTTTTCTTGCTAGCGACTTGATATACGGATATCTTTCTTCGTAGCGACTTGCTTCACAATTTTGTAGCGAGTTACAGTTTTGGAGCTAGCGACTTAGACCTAGCGATTAACAGTACAAGTAGTGGACTCTCCACTACGGGTAGCGACTTGGTGGTAGCGACTTGGTCTGTAGCGAGTTGCTCTTTAGCGACTTGAATCTTTAGCGACTTGAGTAGCGAATTGCTGCCAAAATTTTGCTAGCGACTTGAGGCTTAGCGAGTTATCACTTAGCGACTTGGTTCAAGGGTTATAGCGACTTGGTTGATTTTTAGGAAGAAGAGGTTTGACCAAAGTTGACTTTTTACGTCAAAACTTCAAACGGCCATAACTTTTGATCCGTAACTCCGTTTTCAGCGAAATACCTGTCAAAACGACCGGAACAGCCTGAATATTGTGAGGTTTCACAACGATTTCGTGACACGAATTTTTTGAGGCCCAAATCCTCTCCGAAAGGAAGTTATTGAGCTTTTAAGTTTTTAGACCTAAATTTCTCCATAAAATCGTGCAACAACCAACCCAAATCACAACCAAACAACATCTCTGCTTATCCCACAAACAATCATAAGACCTAACACACAATTGTCTATCATTGTGTCGATCCATCAGTCATCTTAACACATTCCATTGGTCATTGCTTAACGGTTTGGTCTTGATTTTAGTAAAATCCCGCGAAAGATTCTATTTCTCGGTTTAAATCATAGACTTGTAAAATCCCGTGCATTCTACCACATCATGTCTTACTCTACTGACCCAGTGATTTCAGAAGTGCTTAAATTGTATGATGCTGTGGACAATAATGTTAATGAATGCTACACTGAACGATTAAAGATGTTTGAATTAAACAATGAGGATGTGAGATCTTCATGTTCTGAGTACAATGAGAATGAATTGCACCTGCTACAAAATGCCATGCAAATGGAATGCAGCATTGAGCCCTATCAGCTACTTCATATGCACATCATACAGCTGTTATCCATAGCTGGGGATCGAACATGTAGTGCTCTTTTCCGCCAGGACTTACCTACATTGACAAGAAGCTTGCTGTTGAACTTAGAGCATTTAAAGCTGCAACTTACCAATGAAGAAGTTCAAAAGGATGGTTCCAGTGCAGCTCTTCAAGTAATCTACAAACAATTTCAGCCATTCATCAGTGGGGAATATTCAGCAGATTACGATCAACACTTGACTGGAATTTCCTTCAAAAAACATACTGGAATGGAAATTCAGGAATTCATTGAAACATTTATCCAACTCATGGATAATGTGAAAAAGTACATTGAGGAAACTGCACAAAAGGATGAAAAAGTGAATGAGTGTCAGGTGCAGTTGAGAGATTGTTGTGATAAGTTGGGTAATGTATCTGTGGAAGAATCGGGTGTTGCTGAATGCAGAATGTTAGAGAAAACAAATAATGATGAGTCGGACAATGCTAAAATAGAATCTTCATGCTCATGTTCACAAGAGAGAGAGAGGTGCACCAGTCACAACCCGTGCAAGCTAATGCAAAGGAACGCTCCATGGAAGCTTCGGATGTACCCAAGATAGAGATGCACCGGCCACAACCTGTGCACGTTAATGCAGAGGAAAGTTGCATGAAAGTTTTTGCAGTACCTAGGTATGCATCTTCTTCTCAAAATGATGATTATGAATTGCATGAGTACACTGCATTTGTGCCTGATGATTCCTTGACCACTGAACTCAATACCTATAAGGATCAAGTTGCCATATACGAACAGCGTGCTAAGTTTGAACTTACCACTCGTGAGCAGGAGATGGATATCCAAATGCGTACAATTATTAGAAAAAGTAATGTTAGAGAAGAAGTATTAAAACAAGAGTTAAACTCCTTACAAGAAAAGCTTTCCAAAACTGCTAAGCAAAAACACGAACTTCAAGAAAATGTTAAAATGCTTAAGCAAGAATTCAAGGCTAAGGAATCAAAACTTTTGAATGATTTTTCCAATCTAAAAACTTTGAAAAACAAGCTTGAAAATAAGTTGTACGTACAAGGGAATACCATTCAAACTGCTCACATGATCACTAAGCATCGAGTCTTAAGCGATAAGCATAGCACTCCCCTTGTTGAGGAACCAAATCCAGAGGTAATTAAAAAGGCTAGAAATGCTCATAAGGTGCTTTATGATGGTAATGAAATCCTTAAGCCTAGGCAGAAACCTAGTTGCGTTGAGTGCACTGAGGAAGATAAGAAATTTGATGAAGTCACTAGGGAGAAAATGAATAAGAAGTTAGAAGATCCTGAGTGTAAAAAGAATAACATAACGATCAAACCCCATAATTACACTAAAGAAAATTGGATCTCCTTGAACAAGTTTAAGCCTCAGACTCTATTAACCCCTGAACAAGTGTTCTGGAAAAAGGATTTAGATAAGCAAAAAGCAGAGAATCTTGTTGTAACGAACCCTCCCCTTAGGAAAATGCCTAGAGCGACTGTGTATCCTCCGAATACACCAATGCATCTTGTTCCTAGAACAATTGCCACTAAAAGCAAGACCTTAATTAGTCAATATGTTATCTTTCAACTATTTGTTGATTTTGAGAAAACTTGCAAGAAAAGGATCACACCCACTGGTATTACTGAAGGAGAAAGGGGTTTTGAGCAAACTAAAGAATGTTATTTAACTGAAGTCATGCCTTTCTTTAAACAACTAAAAGATCATTTTGAGAGTCTTAAAAAAGGAATGAATTCAGACATTAAAGAAATGGAAAAGGAATTTGATGCAATGATTGTTGAGGTTAGTGATTATGAGAGAGAATTAAAATATAATGAGATTGAGAGGAAGAACTTGCATACACTGAATGAGAATCTGATTTCTGAATGTATTGCTCAAGATGTATTTTTCACTGCTAAAAATTGTTCCATTAATGCTTCTCAATTTCATGAATTATCTGTTGCTCTGAAAGTCTCCCATGATCGTGTCATTGAGCTTGAAACAACAAATTCAAAATTGCATGAGAAAATAGAACAGGATGATCATGATAACTTGGTCAAACATTATTCTAAATTAGAAGTTGAACATCTTGCTTTGCAATTAAAACATCAACATCTCAAAGAAAATGTTAAAACCTCAAATATCAAGACATCCTCTGATGCTCCTGAGTTTGATGCAGTTTTTGAAATTAGCAAACGTGATGAACAAATTTGAGCTCATTATAACACGATCAAAAGATTGAAAGCCCAAATTTCACAACTGAAAGGTGAAATGAAGGATGTGACTGGTTCCCATATGCCTCCTCCTTTAGATTCTCAGAATTTCCAACTTCAAAACATAATTGATAACTTGCAAAAGGAAAATGATTGTTTTAAAGCTGAAATTTCAAAGGTTAATGATCAAAACAAAGAGTTATGTGATTCATTTAAAGTTAATCATGATAAACAAATTGAAAAGATAACTTCTTTACTTAACGATATTGAGAATCTGAAGCGTGAGGTGAAAGGAAAGTTGCCAATCCCCAATTGCAAATACTCTGTTCCTAAGGTTTCTTCTTGTGATAAATATGGTATCGATATGTTATATATTCCCCCGCCCATTAGGAATAATGAACTTGCACATAAAGCATATCTCTCATACCTTAAGGAAAGTTTGAAGAGTCTCCGTGAGATTGTTGAAGACGAAAGATTAGAAAAACCTTTTGATAGTACTATAGCCTATGCCTGCATGGATGCCAAACGATCTCAGGAACTCTTAGAGTATGTAATTGTCACAAGTCCGAAATCTAGCAATAGGCGAGATAGAATAGTTGTGCCTTCTTCTATGCCTAAAGCCAAGCATGTGACCCTTGATATGCCTTGTTCCATGTCTAAATTCAAGCAAGCAACCTGTGATGTGCCTCCTAGAATTTCAGATCCCAGCACTTCTAGACCAGGAATGCAGAAAGTAGTGAAGCCATGTAATGTTCCCATCGTTACTTCTACAGATGTTAAGATTGACACTAAAGTTTGCGGGTCAAAACCTAGAAGCAATGCAAAGAAGGATAGGATTTCGCAAACTAAAAGTGATCATGATAAGGAAGTGAAAGAACACTATAGGGACAAGAAGTTTGATTTGAACAAAAAGAATCGTGTTAGTTCTAGTATTAGCTCTAAGCTTACTAAAATTAATTCGAGGCCTTATGCTGTCTGCAAAACATGTAAAAAATGTTTAATTTCTGGTAATCATGATAAATGTGATGTGTTATTTCTGAGGTCTAAGATTCATAACCCATTTAAGAAAGCTTGGAGAGCGAAACAGATTAAGCAATCCTGGAAACCTACAGGGAATGTGTTTACAAATGTAGGATTTCAGTGGAAGCCCACAGGTCGAATATTAACGCATGGCAAACCTTACCCCTTAGCTAGATCCACTATGCCTAGAATAGTGCCTGTTAAGGTTTGGAAGCCAACTGGTAGAATAATCCCATTAAGCACAAAAGGTCATTTGACTAAGTCTGATGCTTCTACTAGTTTAGCTCCTAGTGATAATGCCATTGCATCTAGGGTTTCTGCTGATTCAAAGATTGTTTGTGCTAACCAAAAGGAACCCATTAGCACGTGGGCATCCAATGTTTCCAATTCTCTGTCTTCGTCTGTTGTCCAAAGCAGGTCGCACAAATCGTCCCTTGGTATTTGGATTCGGGCGGCTCTAAACATATGATTGGGCTCTTAACAATGAAGTCTGTTCACATCAGTTCAGGCCTCGTTCTTCAACACAATGGTGTCTGCAGATAACACTTCAGGCCCCGTTCTTCAAAGAAAAGAAAAGTGTACGCTCTTCTGTG
This sequence comes from Chrysanthemum seticuspe, assembly GCA_019973895.1. Lineage (NCBI taxonomy): Eukaryota > Viridiplantae > Streptophyta > Magnoliopsida > Asterales > Asteraceae > Chrysanthemum > Chrysanthemum seticuspe. Next base: position 135,807,240 of record BPTQ01000005.1, on the reverse strand, counting down.
CGCTTTATCTTCAGCTACAGAAAAATTCTCTCATGAATGGCCATACTCATCTACATTCTTCATCAACAAGCTTCATGTTTTTCCACGCTCATTCAATCATCAAGTGGATCTATGTTCATTGGTGTATACTCTTATTCACTTGTTAAATCAAAAATGGCAACTTCGGATGCAATTTTTGAGGGGGGGAAGAGTGAATATACTACATGATGATGGATGTTTGAATAATGGTTATACGACTTAATTTTTGATGATGATGAGTGTATATTCTTTTTGATGAAGAAGTGAATATACTAAGGATAACTGGGATTCATTGTTTTGATTTTTGATGACTCTCCTCCAACGCCTAATGCTTCACTTACTAAGGATAATTGGGAATCAATGTTTGGGATTCATTGTTTTTCAAAGATATGTTTGATGAGTACTTTCAACCTTCGACGAATGTTGATCATCCAGCTTCTGAAGCTCATGCTCCGGTTTCTATTGATTCAACTGGTTCACCATCTAAGAAGTACTTCTTGGAATTCTCAAGAAACCTTATCTCCAGTTATTTCACAAGGCGTTTATAATGACTATCATGATATTGTAAGTTGCACTATTGAATAATGATCCGCTCTTTGGTATTCCTTTGCCAAATCTTTACGGATTATTGTTCCTCTCATTGTGCACGCTATAAATCAACCACATGAACATTAAGGAAAATGACTACCTCATTCGCTCGAAGACATTTGTGGTGAATCTTCCAGATCAGTCTCTACATGTATACCTTTAGGAAGAATGCATTAATGTCGAGAAATCATTTGTTCCGGTTCATTCAGTGGATCGACGTACATCCGGTTGTACGTTTATTCACGTGTTGGGCATTTGACACAAGCTGATTACTTCGGAGTTAATCAATTATCACTTATTTGAGATTGAAGTTAAAATTCACAAAGGCGAGCTTAAGATGCAAATGCATGGAATTCCTCTTCAGTTTCAAGTTTGGTATATCAGGTTTTCTTTATCAGTGGTCACTTCAAATTGTCAACATACGGGTTGATAAAGATAGTCAGAGAGAGTTTCTATCGCAGTGGTCCTATGGCTCCTGGACACTCCAGTTCAGGACCCGCACTTCAAGACAGTCCCATTGGTTCATCCCTTGTTCCAAACTCTTCTCAAGAAACTCCATATGTACCTCCATCTGAAGATGATTTAAAGAAATTGTTTGATCCTATGTTTGATGAACTTTATGATCCAAGTACTAATGAGGTGTCGATCCCTACAACAGAGGCTGCTCATATTCCTGTGAATGAAGTCAATCCCTCAGTCTCAATATCTTTAAGTCAAGAAGCACCTACTGCTGATCCTTCCGTCTCATCAACAAATCATCATTCTTCAAATGTACATCATGGAACTGTTTCTGGCATCAATGATGAAGTTAATCCCTTTGCTACTCCTGAAGATGCTCCATTTGAAAACATATTTTCTCTTGAATCATCATCAGAACCATCTTCTTCAGGAGACATCGACTCTGCTACCTCAGTCCCTCAACAACTGCCACATAAATACCTTAGAAAATGGACTCACGATCATCCACTAGACAACATCATTGGAAATCCCTCTCGTCCTGTATCAACACGGAAACAACTTGCAACTGATGCCTTATGGTGCTTCTTCAACTCCGTACTATCTAAGATCGAACCAAAAGATGTTAAAACCGCCATGAATGAAGATAGCTGGTTCAATGCCATGCAAGATGAAATTTATGAGTTTGATCGACTTGATGTATGGGAGTTAGTACCTGCTCCAGACTGTGCTATGATTATTGCTCTTAAATGGATCTTCAAAGTGAAACTTGATGAGCATGGTGATGTGTTGAAGAACAAGGCTTGATTAGTTGCTAAAGGATACCGTCAAGAGGAGGGTATTGACTTTGAAGAATCTTTTGCTCCAGTTGCTCGAATCGAGGCAATCAGAATCTTTCTGGCTAATGCTGCTAGTAAGAACATGGTAGTCTATCAGATGGATGTGAAGACGGCATTTCTGAACGGATATCTTAAAGAAGTCGTCTACGTCAGCCAACCTGAAGGATTTGTGAATCAAGAGCATCCTACTCACGTTTATCGTTTGAAGAAGGCTCTTTACGGTTTAAAGTAAGCTCCAAGGGCATGGTATGATACACTGTCAAAGTTTCTTCTATCTACCGGATTTAGCAAAGGAGCAGTTGATCCAACATTGTTCACCAGGAAGTCAGGCAAACATTTAATTCATGTTCAAATTTATGTTGATGATATCATCTTTGCCTCGACTGACCCCAATGAGTGTGACCGTTTTTCTAATGAAATGAGTTCAAAATTTCAAATGTCAATGATGGGACAAATGTCATTTTCTTGGGATTACAAATTTCACAAAGTCCCGGAGGAATTTTCATAAATCAATCTAAATATGCAACAGAGATCTTAAAGAAATTTGGATTTGATTCAAGTGACCCTGTTGACACCCCCATGATTGATCGAACCAAACTAGATGAGGACCACTCAGGGATCATGATTGACCAAACGAAATATCGTAGTATGATTGGATCCCTGATGTACCTCACTGCTAGTAGACCAGACATCTTGTTCGCTGTTTGCATGTGTGCTAGATACCAGGCTAAGCCTACTAAAAAGCACCTTGAAGCGGTTAAAAGGGTCTTTCGGTATCTCCAAGGAACCATCAATATGGGTCTTTGGTACCCGAAGGACACCGGTATGTCACTAACAGCCTATGCAGATGCTGATCATGCAGGGTGTCAAGATACTCGTCGAAGTACATCTGGAGGTGCTCAGTTTTGGGGTGATAAGCTTGTGAGCTGGTCTTCAAAGAAGCAAATGAGTACTTCTATTTCCTCTACAGAGGCTGAATACATAGCCATGTCATCCTGTTGTGCTCAAATCTTATGGATGAGATCTCAATTATCTGACTATGGCTTTGAATTCAACAAGATTCCTCTGTACTGTGATAATAAAAGTGCTATTGCTCTCTCATGCAACAACGTTCAACACTCAAGAGCAAAGCATATCGACATTCGACATCATTTCATCAGGGAACAAGTGGAAAAAGGTGTGGTGGAACTCTATTTTGTGAGGTCTGAATACCAGTTAGCAGACATCTTCACCAAAGCTCTTCCAAGAGAACGTTTTGAGTTCATACTTCCACGACTAGGCTTGAAAAGCCTTCAACCAGAAACACTCAAACGTCTTCAGGAGGAAGACGAGGAGTAAAGGTCTATCTTCATTTATCTCTTGTAAATATTTATTCGAAAAAAAAAAAAAAAAAAATCAAATAGAAAAATATAAAACTTTCAAAATCCATAAAAATTTGAAAAATTCGAAAAATCTTCAAAAAATATTGTCATTTTGTCATGTTTCTCTCGATTCGATAATATCTATGGTCTTGATGTTGTCATTCAAAGAATGACACGGGACTTTAGATGTTGTTCGAATTTTTATATAAAAAAAAAAAAAAAATTGAGAGAAAGAGAAAAAATGGTTTATTGTCATTTTCAGGCAATAACCCGGTTTTAAAAGAAAGAACAGAGCCATGTTTTATCATGATTTCAAAATTCCATGCTCTGATTCTATAAACATATATCTACTGAAAACTAAATGCTTTGAAAAATAACTCGGTCTCCATTTTTGATAATCATCAGGACTTATTTGTCAAAATCTCTATCTCTCAATCAACAACCTATGTCATTGATTGAGGGGGAGAATGATTTCAATTAAATTAAAAAGTTATTTGGCATTAAATTGTTTTCAAAAGATGTACATGCACATTTTTCAATGGAGTTTAAAGTCTTAAAATCCGATCATTATCAGTTAAAACGCTTTCATAATCAAGTCACAATTCCCCTTAAAAGCTTTCAAAATCAATTTAAATCAATAAGAGATCACAAATCTCAAATGATTTGATAATTGTGATCGGGGGAGAATGTGTGATTTAAATTGTATTTAAACTGATAATTCGGTAAATGGTTTCATAAGGATGTACATGCTATCCTTCACACATGTGACAAACGATTTCAAATTTTCCATGCACATGTTGAGGGGGAGCATCTATCTTAAAACCTATGATTTAAAACGTGATCAACTTATCTCAATGTGCAGGTTCCCTCTAGTATGTGCAAAACTCTTTTCAAATCTCGAGGCACATATTGAGGGGGAGCAAACTTATGAAAACCTCATCCTTCCTGGAAATGCTTTATCTTCTTGATTTGATCAGGGAAGTGATGTTGATATCTTTTAGAAAAAGGTAATCAAAGAAGTAAATTCTTCCTCTTGCCTCCGTGTGCAAAACACTTTCAAACATTTGATGCACATGTTGAGGGGGAGCACTTGTTCTAAAAATATCAAAAACAATTCAGGTGCAAAATGTTTTGATAATATATCACAAGTATCTGGATTGATTTTCAAATGGTTTTCAATTGGTTCCAATGGCAGATGAACAATACCAAATAGACCGACCAACTTTACTTTATGTACGGTGATATAAGGATGATAAGGTTAGGTTTTTTTTGTTCCCATGATCCGCCAGAACCGGAGGGATCTACCCAGGGACTATCCACTAGTTAATGTAGAGTTCTTAGGTATGATGATAAAAGGAGAAAAATGAGATATGGGAAGAGTGCAGACTCAGACTGAGCTAGTACTGGAATAAACCCAACAAGGTTCTTGCTATGAAGTCTCGGTAAGCACTGAAGGGGTTGAAGAATTAAAAAGATTTGAATGAGAAAAGGGTGAAAACAAATAGCCCTCCATTTATTCAACCTTAGGGCAGAAACCGGGTTCAACTCATATGCTACTGATGGTAACATCGGTATTGAAGACAAGACGTCATGGACCCAGTGACGCACTGCACTTCAACTTTCCAAACCACTCAAGTTCCTCTTAAAAGGACTTGTTTCATTCTCACGGGGAACCGACATTATCTATCGACTTTCTCTTAGAGATTGTTGACATTGAAGAAGGAGACCCTCTCCCTAGTCTCCGGCACAGGATCCAAATATGCACAAAATTAAGTCTAGAGCCACGAGATCATCAATAAATCTCATTAGAACACTTTCAATGAAGACTCTCTGTTTCACACAATGTGGAAAGAGAGATTATATCTTGAGTCCTACGCATTATCCTTGTGGTTTTGCCTGAACATCCGAGTGATATGTGAACATATTCACAATGAAGATGGAAAACCTTCTGGAGCTATCATCAAACAAGCTCCTGGTAGGTGGCATGTGAGATCTATTATATAGATCCACCATGTGACAACTGAACAGAAACAATGGGGCGATTCAATCTCTTGAATCAATCCTGGTTCAGGTTATGGATTGACGGATACCTTTGAAAAACCGGTCTTTGTGCTTAACAACTCTTTTCTTTAGCACATCGACCGTGTACTCATTTTTCAAACCAAAAGGTGTTTTTATGATTGATAATTGATCTTCAATAAAACCTTCATTGTATTACAAAAACAATTTCTATTGAGCAATACACGATTGTTTTTCAAATCTCTTTTCATCAATCAGTGGACTTAAAATTCGCTGGTTCACTCACTCCGTGTTGTCTTCTTTGAGATGTTCCGGTTTGAGAACAGCTAGAGCAGCTGCGAAACCCTGTCAAGGAAATTCTTCGGAATTATACCTGATCACAGGCAGTACATGTACTGATCAACGGGGAACCGTGGGCCGTGTACCTCAATTCAACGAAAGTGATCAAAGATACTTTCGTGCGATTTATTGCTAACTGTTGTATGCAGGTACGCCCGACGTTTGCAGCTGATCAGAATGAAGCGGTCAATCCATAGCCGCATGCTCACTTAACACATTCAACTCAAAAGAAATCATGATTAGTGCATCAATGACTCTGATATTTTCACTCCATGCTTCTGCTACGCTGCTGCCAATATCTTGAATCAACGAATGCTTCTGCTACGCTGCTGCAAATATCTTGAATCAACGAAAGCTTCCGCTACTCTGATGAGAAGATATCATGATCCAGAATGTGAGCATGTCGGTCCTAAAGTCACTAACACCACAATGGATGTCTCAGAGATTTTTTTTATATAGCTGATGATCTCAAAAGCTGGCTCATAATTATTATCACGTGGATCAGTAAAAGACCTCCACTTGGAGTAACCAAACATGCAATATGAAGAATCAATGACTACGAGCTTAGGAGCAAAGTACTACATCAAGAATGCAAGAACAATTGTTAATGTAATATCTATTTGTATTCAATGTAATTTTGGTACATGATTGAGGTGACCTCCCTTAGGGGGAGATTGTTAGGAATTAGAAATTCCATGTATTAAAGAGTCGGTCACCTCAAGCATATGTAATCGTTAGGAAGCTCGTAGTCGTAGTTCTTTTTAGTTAAGTAGTATTTAGTTAAGTAACACCGTGGAGGACGGACGGGTCTTTACCCACTGTATGCCTGATCCACAGCCCGAGGTGTGGCGATTTATGTAAGACTATAAATACTCTCTACCTTCCAAGGTAGAGAGTTGGAGCTCATAATAATATCTTTCACTTTCTCTCACTAAGTTCCCTAAACCTCTAACTTTCTCTCTCTAGAATTCCATTTATACGCCACTTTGTGTTATGGTTTGATGTGTATGTGAAATCCAATATCCTACACACGTGGCATAGGTAATATAAACCACCATTTTGGCTCGCCTGGATTCGAAACCGGGACGTTTGAGTGGGAAGCAAAGCTTTGCCCAACTGGGCTAAGCATAGCTTCAATTATACTTCCCTAAATTTATTACATAACCCTTTCTAAAATTTAAGAGCCTAATTCAAAATTATTAAAAGATTCAATTTAGTTTTTGGCCTATCAATTTAAGGAGTTATTGTAAAAAAATAAATAAATATACCGTCGGACTCGTTTTATCGTGCTCTTTCCAATGGTATGCTCGGGGAATTTTTTCAATTTCGCTTGAACCTCAAAAAACGACGTTTCGCATTTTTCGATGACGTTTTTGCATTTTTCGAGGTTCAAACGAAGTCGAAAAAATTCCCCGAGCATACCATTGGAAAGAGCACGAAAAAAAGAGTCCGAAAGTATTTTTCTCAAATTTTTATCTGGACCATAACCTCGTTAAATTGATAGGTCAAAACTATTTTGAACCTTTTAGTATTAAAAAATGGACTATCAACAAAGAGGGTTAAAGGAGATAAACTGCATATATATTATTGAAGGTATGCCCATCTCAGATGGGTATCACCTTGGAGTCCCACACAACCCAGGGTTCGATCCCAGTGGAGATCAATTTGGGTAATATTTTCATCGCCACGTGGCACCACATCATTGGTCCACGTGGCAACCCGACCCGGCCCGTTGACCAACCCGACCCGATGCCACGTGGCACCACTCAGGTGGTGACACGTGGCGTTGACCGACCCGTTGACCGGTCTAACCACAAGGATTATTTATGCAAATAACTGTAAGGACCTTCGTTGCAATTTGGTCCTAACCATAAGGACGATTTATGTAAATATCTCTAAACAAATGATAAATTATGCATATAATAGAAGGATTAGTAACTTGTTTGCATTGTTTAGGAGGATTAATAGATTGATACACAACTTAGCAAAAGGTGGTAACTTGGATACATTTAGAAACAATTATCCCTTTTTTTTTAACGAAAAAAGGGAAGAACCGTATAGGTACCGATTTCTCGGTATCGGTACCGAAATCTTATCCAGTACAATACCGGTACCTCATTTCATGTTCAGGAAAAAAACAATGCCATTAATTCAGTACGGGTTCGGTACCAATTTGGTACCGTGCTCACCTCTATGTCTAACCATACATATTAAATAAGAAATGAGAAATTAATGAGAGAAACATCATTTTTGAAGGTGCATTTAAAATTTACTGCCAAAAGTGTTAGTCGTAACCATACATATTAAATAAGAAATGAGAAATTAATGAGAGAAACATCATTTTTAAAGGTGCATTTAAAATTTACTGCCAAAAGTGTTAGTCGTATATTTATAAGCTAGGCCCGATTATTAATATGTATGATAGGCCCGATTGTGCTAGGTCATTGTTTTGTATATATACATCTCGTTATCAAATAATATTGGACACGAATGGGTAATATGAGGGACTTTATTTTAAAAACCATCAATCCCCTACTTACCAAGGGACACCTATCAACCGTTGGATCAAAAAACATTTTTTAATGATAAAAAACACGGAGGGACTAATCTTGCCAAAACGTGAAACTTCCCCCAACCACATAAACACAACACACGCGTCATTTTCATCAGAAAAAATAACACGTCGCTTTCTCTCACTAAAATCTCTCACAAAAAACAAACCATAACAATCAAAATCACCAACAATTAACCGTCAAAATAAAAAAAAAACACAAAAACGCATCAATCTTCAACTGAAGAAGAAAAAGCACAAAAAAAATGGATCAAAACAAGCCTACCAACTCCGAAAACGAAGGTACGATGCTTAAAACTAATTATTTAAATGTTATTTATGTATCTCTACTGATTTTATACTTATTTATGAATGTTATTGCTATTTATGAACATTTTTCTGTATTTTTTTGTTGTATTAATGACATGCAATTGATGATTATGTATTTATTTGAGATTTTGCTGTCATACTGTAAAAGAAGAAGAAATTTATGAAGATTTTGCTGATTTTAGATGTTTTTAGATGTTTTTAGGTGTCATACTGTAAAACAGTTGTGGTAGATGTGGTAGTGATTTGGTAGTCTTAGTGGTTTAGTTTTGATACTGGTAGTGGTGGTGGTAGTGGTAGTGGTGGTGGTGGTAGTGGTAGTGGTGCTGGTGGTGCTTCAGTATAGTGGTAGTGATAGTAGTAGTGGTAGCGAACGTCGATTTGACTTTTAGCGTTCTTCGTGATAATGGATATGTTTTTAGCTTGTTATGAGTATAATTTTGATGTAACTTATGATGCGTTTTTTAGTGTGACAGAGAAATATTTTATGGTATATCACTAGTGATAGAAACAGATGTAGCGCGATAACTGATACATTTTTAGTGTTTTTTGTGGTAGAGGTGGTGGTTTAGTTATGACTTTTCGTAGTCGTAGTGTTACTAGTAAGTGTAGTGGTACTGATGGTAGTGATGATGATGAAGAGCAGACGCGCATAACTAAAATATTTAATGGTATATCACCAGTGATAAAAACAGATATAGTGATTTTTTTTTTTTTTTTTTTTTTTGATTTTTAATAGTATAACAACTGTAATGATAAGCCGTTATACGCGAAATAACTATATTTCAAATACATTTTTGATTAGAATTTATAGTGTCTTTTTGTTTTACATAACATAAGACATTAAAATTTTGATTTTGAATAAAATGTAGAAGATGATATTTACGAGCATCTGGAGACAATACAAGCTTTAAACGGTCAGTTTTTGTTTGCTAAATAAATCTTTAAACATAAAAATTGCAGACAATCTGTTTGTTTCTTAAAAAAAAATTGTAAATGCAGTTTTGTCGACAAGCAAATTTTTGAGCGTATCTCCAGAGATTCAAAAGGAAAAAGGTAAATTCCAACATATAAGCATGTCTCCTATAGAAAAATATCAACTATGATAAACCCTGTATGTATGCGGCATACTTGTTTTGACATTTAGCTTCTGTGTTATATCACCTGTGATACAAATTGATATGACATACTTGCAGTAGAATGTTATAAAATTGTATGACGCATAAACATTCAGAGTTTATATTTATCAGCAATAAATATTCATGAAAACTTACTTGGGATTTCTTTTGTGCATATTTGAATAAAAGTCTAAAAGAAATGAAAAAGAAAAGAAGCAAGAAACAAACTCCAATTCAAAAAAGCACCATATCAAGAAAAAAACAACCACCACCAACAGAAACACCAACACCACAAACAACACTACCACAACAAGAAACACAACAGCAAACATCTACACCCTCACCCCAGAAAACAACCACAAAATACACGAAGTCATCGATAAAAACTACCTATCTAGAAAAGACACCCACAAATCAGATAACAACCATTGCACGATCAAGGCTTGTCACACCATTAAATCAAGCATCACCCGAAATGACATCACCAGAAAATACACCAATAACAACTCTAGCAATCATAGAAACCACACCAACACCACCAACAGCCCCACCAAAAACACCCGAAGCGACACCATCTGAACCAACACCAGAAACAACAACCAAAACAACACCCGAAGCGACACCCCAAGAAACAGTCATACCCAAAGAAGCAAAACCAAAGTTGAAACCCAAGCAAACAAAGAAAAGAAAAGAACAAGCAACAGATTCACCAGTTGTTGTAACAAGATCAGCATCAAAAAAACAACAAACCGAAAAACAAAAGCATGAACAAAAAGGAAAGAGAAAGAGAGGGGAAGAAAAAGCTGAGGATGCAAGAAAGAAAAAGAAGGAAGAAACAAAGAAAAAGAAGGAAGAAGAAGAAAAGAAAAAGGAAGGAAAGGCAACAAATCAAAAAAAATGAAAGAAACGAAGAAGAAGAAGAAGAAGAAAGAAGAAGAAACGAAAAAGAAAGAAGAACAAAGGAAGAAGGAAGAAGCAAAGAAGAAGAAAGAACAGATGAAGAAAGGCAAGGAAAAAATGGAGGTGGAAGATGAGGAAGAAGAAGAAGAATATGTCATTCCATTCAAGTCGTTGAGGGCTAAAACGACTGTCCAACCGTTTTACGATGCAACACATTCACTGAGCCCAGAAAGAAGGAAAATGGTCATGGCAATGGGATTTGGAACACTGATTGATTTCCCGTTGCAAAAAATCCCTGGAAAGCTGCCCTACTTCATATTGACACATATGGATATGGAAAAGATGCAAATAAACTTGCCAAATGGGGGTTTCATAAAAATCAAACCAAAAACGATTAGGGAAGTTCTAGGGATACCAATGGGTCCGAGACCACTTTGCTCAGGACCAGAAAGGGATTGCAATGACGTGTTTATGAAACAATTTATGGCACAATTCCCGGGAAAAAAAAGGATAACAACAACAGCATTATCAAAGGTGATTCAGAGTACTGAAGAAACAGACTTCACCTTCCAGATGAATTTCCTAATGCTGTTTGCAAACTGTCTGGGAACCTGCTATAACAGTTCGATGCTGAAGTATCACGTCATCAAATTTCTGATGACACCAGAGGAAATAACGACAATTGACTGGTGCTCATACATTTGGAACTCTATGAAATTAAGCAAGGAAGGCTGGGATGACTCAACAACGGAAAATTGGTACTATGGACCACATGCAGCATTCACGGTAAGTCAAGGTTATCTTTAAAACAAATATGATGTAGGGTATCACAAGTGATACTTTAAGTTAATGACATATAAAATGTATTCTATCACCAGTGATATTACAAGTTGTTTTTAAAAAAATAGATGCCATGTACAATATCACTTGGGATACTAAAAAAAGATTAATCTACCACTTCTTTTAATAAGTAAAGGTTTTAATGAATGTTTTGTTTTCTTGAAAACAACTTATCTACTTACATTTCACAAAGTTCGATGAAATGGATGTGCCAAGAAAATGGCCAGCCATCAGAAATTGGAACACAAAGCTGATTGAGAAAAGGCAAGACATGGAGATGGAGATGCGAGGGTTTGGTCATGTCATGGTAATTGAAGAAGAAGATGAGAGTGAAGAAGGAGATATCAGGAAACAGAAAGAGGTAATACTTATAATTAATATGAAAATTTTGAATATATCACTAGTGATAAAATACTTATAATTGCTTTATTTAATAAAAAACACAGCAAATATATGAAGCTGTCGAAGAAAAGTTTGATAGAGTTTTGAATGAGAAGAGAGAGTTAGAAAATTTTATAAGGGTAAGCATGGAGATATACCTGGGAGATGAAACAATAATGTTATATGTAGAAAAATACAACACACAATTCCAGGGGAATCTTCAAATAGATGAAAATGGTTGAGTGATTGATAATCAAGAAGGAACGAGCAGAAGAGATGGAGGAGATGATGAAGGCAGGAATACTGAAGGAGGAGGAGATGATGAAACTGATGATGAAAGTGATGATAGTGGTTCTTTCTTCCTCAGTAATGAGGATGATGATGATAGCAAAGGAGGAAATGGAGAAGGAGGAAACAACGATAAAGAAAAAACCACAAAAGAGACTCCTGCAGAAACAGATAAACAACAGGTTAGATAATTATAATATAAAGTATTTATCTGTATACAATATCACAAGTGATAAATTTTTACAAAACAAAATGGTAAAAAATACAGGCTGAAGAAGAAGCAATTGCAAAAAAGAAGCAGGCTGAGAAAGAAGCAGCCGAAAAAGAAGCTCAGAAAAAATCAGCTGAGAAAAAAAAGAGAAGCTGAAAAGAAGAAGAAAGAAGAAGCGGAAAAGGTAATATCACAAGTGATAAACTCTAAAATATAACAAAGTCATACAATACAACACTTTTTTTTTAGTTTTTATTTATTTATTTATTCTTTAATTTTTTATTAATGCAGGCTGCAAAAGAAGCTGCATTAAAAGAAGCAGCCAAAAAAGAATCTGCAGCAAAAGAAGCAGCCGAAAAAGAAGCGGCAGCAAAAGAAGCAGCCGAAAAAGAAGTTGCAGCAAAAGAAGCAGCCGAAAAAGAAGCTGCAAACAAAAAGCAAGAAGCCGAAAAAGAAGCCGCTGCAAAAAAAGCTGCCAAGATAGAGGCTGAAAACAAAAGAAAATCAGAGGAGGCTACAAAACAAGCTCAGGAGAAAGAGGCAGAAAAAAAAAAGTTAGCTATAAAAGAACTTGCCAACAAAAGAGCAAAACAAAAGGTTAAAAGACTCTCAGATATACCAATTTAGTGATATTGAATCGCAAACATTAAGAATGAATGTGAAATGAATCACTGTTATTGTTGTCAAATGTCTTGTTGTTGGTTAGATTGTGGATTGTTTATATGACTAAAAAATAAAACAAAAATAAGCCGAAACAAAAATAAACTCGTTAGACATATAAACTTAAAAAAACAACTTGCACAACTTTTGCATATCTAAACATTATTAGATGCTTAAAAAACAGGCTGAAAAAGACGATGCAGCAAAAAAACAAGCAGCTCAGACACAAGAAGAAGAAGAAAGGGCTAAAGTTGCAGAATTTCAAAGCCCATAAATTCAACACAAGGCATTCAGGACTCAGAAAGATGTTGATGAACAAAGCAACAAAGAAAATGAAAAGAGGGAAGGAAAAAGGATTGCTAAACCATCAGTGTACTTGAAGTCACCTTATATGAACAAGAAGGCAGACACGATGGAACCGTTAACAGAGTCTGAAACAATGCTAGCTAACAGCTTATTTTCGATGGAAGGAGATATAATGTAAGATTTCAATTTAAAGTTAGTATTAAGGTTATGTTATTTATCACAAGTGATATGCTATATTTAAGAACCTAAATTTTATCAAATGTGATATTAAAAAACAGAGAAGACGTATTCAATGATGGCAAGGGCACACCAGTACCAAGAATAGTAATGCAATCAATTGCGCCGGGCTTGCTAATAGAAAGTCAGGTGATCGATGCATTCGCTTCGGTATTGAATCATGAAGAGAGAAAGAACAAAGTTGGAAAAATGAAGACAAGATACTACTTCCCAACAGATGCAGTGGTAAGATATAAAAACTTCCAAAAAAATGCAATAATATATCCATGCGTTTCAAAATTATATAATATGTATTTTAAATTATCTTGAATCTATTGTTATCATACAGCTGCCAGAGATTCTGAAGAAAGTAAAAGATGAAAAAAAGCAGTGTGACAATTTTGAAATACTGATGAAAAAACTCATGACTGAGGAAGAAGCAAAACGGAAATTGAAAGATGTGAAACTTGTCTTCTTTCCGATAATTGCTCACGACCATTACTATGTCATAGTTTTCAATCTGGAGAAGGGAAATGCTGTAATACTGGACAACAGCATTTCAGATGCGCCCTACAAGGATAAATACAAACCCAACTTCGATTTTGTGGTAAGCAATGTCTTGTATCACTAGAGATAAATTGTAGCAAGTAATATTGTAGCAAGTAATATTTTGTTAATTTGCAGAAAGCAATTCTTGTAAATTACCTGATCAAGGCTTCACACCCAATCCTCAATAAGATGTTGAAAGAGAAGCCAGCAACTGTGTTAAAGATGAAATGGAGGACAAAGGATAACAAGATTGATTGTGGCTTATACATGATGATGCATATGGAAACATTTGAAGGTGAAGCAGGACCAAGTTGGAAGCCAAACATCATTGATGAAAGGAATCACAAATATGCTGAACAAATGACAAGAATGAGGATGAGGTATGCAGCTAAGATACTGTTACATGAAGTGAATCAAAAGAGTGAACTCATGTCAGAATATGCAATCAAGTTTGCTGAAAAACACAACCATGATGAGAAGGAGATTCAAAAGGTGGTTGAAGAAGCTATCAGGAAGAAGATAGCTAAAGAAAACAAGCATTAAATCTATTTAATGTTATTACAAAACAATTTACATTTCTGTTTTATGTATTTAGATTTCTAAAAAACGTAGATGGATTAAAGTAGGTTTAAGAATCTGATATGCAAAAAACAATAGTAGGCATGCTGGGCCACGGAATGTGACGGACAATGTCCAAGTTTGGGAAATACCTAAGTAGATGGGTGGATCTATTAGGTACCTGAATTACATTCCCTGGTGCCGGAGATTGAACTACATTTTGTTTTGGATTTTGCATATTTTAGTTGCATTTTACATTTTGTTCTGCATTTTAGATGCAAGTAGGACTGCCGGGCCACGAAATGTGACGGACAGTGTCCAAGTTTGGGAAATACCTAAGTAGATGGGTGGATCTATTAGGTACCTGAATCACATTCGCTGGTGCCGGAGATTGTACTACATTTTGCTCTGAAATTTGCATCTTTTTGTTGGAAATGCAGACGTATGCTTTTAGATGTATTTTACGCTTTGTTCTTGATTTTAGATGGAAGTAAACACTTTTGGGTAATATGAATATAACCTTGCTTATGTTCTTCTGCTGATATATGCATGTATCTATCACTATATATATTTATGCTGTTGGATAATTCATAGAAGATTTCGCTACTCAGTTACCTTTAGTTTAAATAAATTGAATTGGTGAACCAAAGATCAGTAAATTTGGGATTATGATGAATTTTTTTTTCAAAGTGTAAATGATTTATTTGCGATACTTTGGTAAATGATAAGATGACTGCCAAGACGCACTGTCCTTAACGTGTATATCAAATTAAGAGATTGATTATTTTTGCAATGACATACTCTGTGAAAACATGTTAAAACTGGTAAACAAAAACTAGCCTACCAACAAAATTTAGATCTTGAGTCACCACAAAACTAGCCTACCAACAAAATTTTCTTTTTCTCTTTTTTTTTAAATGTATCACTTGTGATATTAGAACATATCACCAGTGATATAACTAAAAGTTTATTATATCACCTGTTATGAAATGTCATCTAACAAAAAAAGAAAAAGCAAAAAATAAGTAAGGATTAATTACTTCCAAAATGTATTTTGAGATGTGAGCTTGTATGTCCTTGCTGTGAAAATTTTCAGTTGACTCGTATAGACAAGCTTTTCAAAAAATGTATTTAATTGTTTATCACAAGTGATATAAATTAAAAAAAGCAAAAAAGTTTACATAAAGTAAAAATATAAGGACTGAAAATGTAAAGTTCAATAAAATAAAACCCAGATCTGGAAAAACACACACACAAATAAAAAAAAACACACACCAAGAATCAATCATTCGAAAAATAAACGACGAACCGTTGAACCAAATTCAAAAATACATTAACATGAAGGAATCGCAACCTCAACAAGAAAAGGGAAAACAATCTGTTGAAAATATGGATAACGGTACGACACTCATTTCGATATTATTTAAAAATTAATTGAATTTTATTTACTGTTTGCGTATTTTATTTGAGATTTATATGCATATTTTATATATGTTTTGCTTATTTTAAGATGTCTTGAAACAATGATAAATTGCAGAATATATTTAAAAAAAAGAATGAAATGATTGTTCAAGATATATGTAATATACCCGTTTATCTTGTGTGATTTAAAAAGATATGTTGAAGACAAAATTTTATGTTATTGAATTAGAAGTTACAATAGCGACAACTCATGTCATTGATTGTTAGATGTTTACAGCTGTAGAAACTAAGATAGTTGTAGTTTTGGGATATTTATAAATTGAGGCACATTGTAGTTTGATTGTAGTTTGATTGAAGCTCAGCTAACTGTTTTGGGCTTACAACTTCATTCAAAATGCATACTGAAAAGAACTTAGTTTATACATTTTGAAGCTGTAACTACTTTGAGTGAACTTGTAAACTAAGGGACATAAATGTGACTGTTTTGGGATCGTTGAAACTTTTTTTGGACTCATTATAAAACAAGGTGATTTGGTTGTTAACATGTAGAAAATGAAAAGGTAGTTTGGTTGTTAAAAACGTCTACCCAAATTTGGTTAATTTGTAGATTCAATGACTGTGAAATTGCCAAACAATGTATAACTGGATTTGCTATTATACAGATGAACAGAAACCAAAAAGAAGAAAACAATTAGCAAGTAAGAAAAAACGTTTTAGAGATTTGCATCAAAAAATGGAAGAAAAAGAAAAAGGGTTGGAGGAAAAAAAGAAGATGATGAAGGAAGAAGCAACAAAATTAAAGCCTGAGCAAGAAAAAGAAGCATCGAAAAAAGCTACAGAACAGGTATATGAAAAAGTGTTTTGCGATAGTTATGTGAATGCTATATCACAAGTGATAAATGCTAAAATATCACAAGTGATAAATGACAAAAAAATTTATTTTATTATTTTATTTTTACTACAGGATGCAAAAGAAGCTAAAAAAGAAGATTACACAAAAATGAAACAGGCTGAAAAAGAAAATCCTGAAAAAACAGAAAAATCTGAAAAAGAAACTGCTGCAAAAAATGATAATAAAGAAGATAATCGTGAAAGAGAAAAAGGAAAAGGAAAAAGAAAAATTGGTGAAATGGAAGATGATGTAAACGAAGAGATTGAAAAAGTTTCAAAAAAGAAACGAAAGGTGTACACAATAGTCAAGGGAAGGGCATCAGTTAAGCCACTTTTTGAGGCAATGCGTGGGTTAAGTGTAGAAAGAAAGAAGGTTATAACACAAATGGGTTTTGGAGACTTGATAGAATTCCCAATAAATGAAATACCGACAAAGCTTGCCTTCTTTGTGGTAGACAGCCTCGACACAGAATCAATGAACCTTAGACTTCCAACAGGGAATTTAAAAATATCTCCACAAACTGTGCATGAAGTTCTCAGACTACCAAATGGATCAAGGACGCTAGAAAGAGTTGAAGGCCAAAGACAATACAACGATAAATTTGTTGAAGAATGGAAAGATCAATTCAAACACGAAAACAGTTTGACAACAAATGCCATATCAAAGGAGATAACAAAAACAACAAACACATATTTCATGTTCAGAATGAACATTTTAATGCTTATTGCAAATACATTGGGAGGATGCAATAAAAGCTCTGTTGTCACAAAAACAGTGTTGGAAAACGTGTTTGAAGGAGATAACGTGAAAGATATAGACTGGTGCAGATATATTTTTGATTGTGCAAGCTCAACAAAACATGATTGGTCTGCAAGAAAGAATAATAGGACAGAGGTTGAGTATTACGGCCCAGTTACATTCTTGATGGTAAGTAATAAATTTTAAATTATTTTTTCTTCCTAACATAAAATGTTATAAAAATATACATTCATTGAACTGATAAAATTGTTGATGAAACAGCTTGCATATTTACATTACACAAAGTTTGATCAAATGAATGTGCCGAGAAGAATACCAGCTCTAAAAAGTTGGAACACAAGTCTGTTAAAAAGTAGGGAGATTCTGGAAATTGATTTCAACAAGTACTTTGGAATTGTGGAAATTATAGGAGACATGAATAAAGACGAAGAAGATATTCAAAAGCAGGTCAGTATAAAAAAAAATTAAGTTATTTGTTATGTCCTATCACAAGTGATAAAATAAATTATGCAAGATATCACTTGTGATAATACAGTAAAATATTAAAAAAAAAAAAAAAAAAAAAAAAAAAAAAAAAAAAAAAAACAATAATATCACTGTTGATGATGCATAACTAATATGATCTTAAATTTGAAATTCAATCACAGGAAGTGTATCAGATGCTAGAAGATAAGATAGAAAACATTTTGAGTGAGAAAGAAATGCTAGAAGAAACAATTAAAGAATACATATGTAAATTCAAAGGGGATGAAAGGCTTCGGCAATTTAGAGAAAGAATAAAAATTATTTTCAGTGAACCAGATGATTGTTTCAAAGGAAAAAGTCCATTCTTATCATCAAGATCTAAATCAACATCAACAGAGTCAAGCTCCATCAAATTTGGCACAAGTGATGATGAAGATGGAAATAATGAAGTACAAAATCCATTTGCCAGACAATATACAGAACACGGAGATGAAAATGACGAATCAATGATAATTAATGATGCTGTCAAAAACGATGAAGCAAACGACCAAAATGGAGAATCAGTCTATAATGAGAATGAAGTTGCGCAAGGTAGTGGAAACAAAGACGCAAGCAATACCAAAAATGATGAAACTGATGAAAACAACAACAAGAATAGACAAGAAAAGGATAAAGCTGTGGGAAACATCGATGGGAACAGTAACAAAAAGGGTGAAGCTGAAGAAAAAAATGAAGGGAAAAAAGATGAAACAAACAAGGTTACAAGTCAAAAAAGTAATGAAGAAGCTAAACACCAAAGAAAACCTTTTGATACTGATGATGATATTTTTGGAGATTTACTAAACAAAACTGATGAAGAATTTAGAAATGAATTGAGAGAAATACAAAGGCAACAAGCCAACATGGATGCAAAACGAAATGAAGAAGTGAACAGATATGCAGAAAGTGAGAACCTTAAGAAACAGAAAAGTGTTGAAGAAAAAGAACAAACAGGTCCATCTTCACAGAGCCCTAGTTCCGTCTTTATACCAGGGTCTCAGCCAAGCTTTGATCTAGGATTTGATAGCCCAGGAGTACAGTCAAAATCAAGTGATGAAGAAAAACAATATCAGTGCCTGAAATCTCCATACATGAACAAGAAGGTCAGCACGACAAAAAATCTAACAGAGGTGGAAAAACTCTTGGCAAGAAGCATCTTCTGTATGCAAGGAAACGAAGCGTAAGTTTATATTTAAAATTTCAATATCTAATTTATTATGGTTATCACTTGTGATAACAAAACATATATTAGTTTCTTATATTTATCACATGTGATACAAAAAATATTTACCTATATACACAGTTCCTTATACTTATCACTTGTGATATTGTGAACAGAGAACAAGTTTTCGTAGACGATAAAGGTTTAGGATTAATGAGAATGAATGTTCAATCACTAGCGCCAACCTTGAAAATTGAAATTCCTGTGATAGATACCTTTGCTGATATCCTAAACTACGAGGAATTGTTCTCAGATAGAAAGATCAAACGGCATTACTTTTATACATCAATGATGGTAAGATAAATTTTTATATAAAATGAATGTATTTATGTATTTACTTTTATTTATTAATAATAATAATAATAATAATATTTTTTTTAATTGTCAATTAGCTACCAGGAGTATTACAAGATAAGCCAGAATTGTTCACTAACAAAGTAGATAAACAGTATGATATGTTTGAACACTTGATTGCTATTCAGATGGAAGAAGACACAAGCAGACTCAAATTTGATGATATTAACTTGGTATATTACATTACTTATATAAATTAATCAAGAAACTTAGTATATAATTTTAAATTTAATACCTTTTTCATGATAACAGGTATTCTTCCCAATAATAGCACATGGACATTACTATCTAATAGTTTTCGACATCGTTAAAGGAACATCTGTCATAATTGACAACAGCGATTCGGATGCAACATACGAAGAAAAGTACAAAGAAAATTATGAGTTAGTGGTAAGAAAAATTATTTGATTATTTATGTTTTACCAGTATAATATCACAAGGAATACTAGTCAATAATTGACATTTTATATTATAAATTTCAGAGGGCGGTTTTTGTAAGACACTTGTCAACATATGAACATCCAGCAGGATATGAAATGATGCATCAAACACAAGAACCAGAAATATTAAAGATGGATTGGCAAACAAAAGCAGAAAAGATAGATTGCGGTTTGTACATGATGATACACATGGAACTCTACGAAGGAAAAATTGGATCAAGATGGCAAACAGGCATTCTAAAGGAAACACACAAACAACATCGAATTCAGATAGAAAATATGAGATCAAGATACGTAACAAAGATGTTGCTTCATGAAATGAACGAAAAATGGAAGATGATGTCAGACTATGCATTAAATTTTCTTGCAGAGAACAAGGATGAAAAAGAAGTAAAGAAGCTTGTCAAGGAGGCAATAAAGAGAAAGTATGCAGAACTAAACAACAATTGACCGACTGCATAATGTTTTATGTTTGGTTTCATGTAACAACAATTAGTAATCCTCTTCAGCTACTTATTAATCCTGATGGCAGACTATCGTTTTGTAAAAACAATTATCTTTATCGTTGTCAAAGTTGTAAACAATGATGATTTATATTCAGTTGAAAGATTTTGGAAAATCAGAATTCAACCTTGCTTTTGTTAACTTTATTAAAGTATCCAAATGTCAGTAAATAACATGCCATAACAATATAATAGAACTAGATTAACAAAAAAACTTATATCAATTATTCAATAAAGTCACAAAAAGTAAACTCATAAAAAGGTATAAGCATTTCATCAATTTTGTATGCTTTATCACAAGTGATAAAAATGAAAAAATGGAAGAAAAGTAATAACAAATAGAAAATCATCACAAGTGATAAAATTGGATAAGACATAACAGATAGACTGCACCTCAACCTCAACCTCAACCTCCATGTCCTCTATTGCAGTGGCTACGCCGATGACTCCACCTCAACCTGTACAAGTACTCCTTCAGCAGAGCTGCCGCCTACTTCAGCATTATTGGTCAAATATTTACCTTTGTCTGGACAAGTAGCCCTGTTATGCTCCGTCGACCCACAAATACTGCACGACTTCTTTTGCTTCTTGCTTTTATCAAATGCTTTCTCACGTCCACCCTTGATACGCTCCCTCATAAACCCCTTATTGCTCGCTTTCGATGGATTTTTAACATAAATTTTAGTAGGCTTCTTTATACCCATAAACTCTTCAACAATTTCAGAAACATTACGGGAAGGAACAGTTGGCAAATCAGCCTCAACTTCAGTTTTCAACTTCTTCAGCTTGTCTACAAAAGAAGTCAACTTTCCTTTACTAATACTCATCATATGAACACACGACTCAACTAACCCAGTTGCCTCAATTGCAAGCCTCTCTATTTCTTCATTGTTCTGACCATAACGAGCCTTTTGCCTCCTCAAATCAGCAGGAATCAAATCCCTTGACCAACGCCTACGTAAATACTGATCTGGGATAGAAACAACCTTGGAATTCTTGAACACACAAAAGATGTGACGACACAAAATACCACATCGAACAAACAGCTGACAACAGCAAGCAACTGAACCATCTACTTTGTTATACAACACCTTCATCAAAAAAAAAACAAAACAAAACAAAAAAAATATATATATAAACTTTTATGAACTTTAATTGAATATATCACAGGTGATACCTCATATAAAACATAAAAAGAACATAATATCACAGGTGATATTAAAAAGAATATCACAATATCACAAGTGATACTAAAACAATAACAACTTTTATGAACTTTACATGCATAATATCACCTGTGATAACAGATATAGACTTATAAACAAAGAAAGTAATAGATAATATCACCTGTGATACTTAAAAAAAACTTGTAAAAACAAAAAAGAAATGTACCTTGTACTCTCCAATGTCTTTTTGATACAAATTAAGCTCTTCCTCGGTATTGTCTGAAGTACTTTCATCATCAACCACTCTTGGTACAATCTCAGCATCCGGTTTTTCCTCAGATATAACAGAAACATCGCAACCTTCACCACAACTTTTAGACTTGATAGAACATAACCATGAGCCAGCAATTATCTCTTTCTGAACAAGAACAAACAGCTTACGAGTATAAAACCTTGCTGCATGAATTTCAATTGCTAATGGCGTCAACAAACCAGGAAATGAGTCAATCGACTGATGATCTAATCTTTCTTGTATGTATCTCTGTTTCTCCATTGCAGACTCATAACATACCATGAATTTAACAAGAGTAGAAGTAGGAGACGTGAAATGTGAAAAAAACGAGTTCTCACTCTCTGACCTAGATGTGGTCCTCATCAGTCCACATAGAGGAGAATCAACAAAAAAAGCAGGAATCCATGACGCCCTGATCCTATACATCTTATTCAACCACTTATGATTTAAAAGACCAAATTCAACCATCAACTCATTCCATCTCAACTCAAACTCTTCAGGGCCAATATACATGTTCCAAACAATCTTGTGAAATTTATTCTTAAAATCAGTATCATCATAAATTCTCGATACAATCTGAAAACAGTAAAAAAGATAATCATTATAGACAGCAAATGAAAAAAAGTATCACAAAAAGTATCACAAGGGATACAATCCAAAAAGTGCCACAAGGGATACAAAAAAGTATCACAAGTGATACAATCCAAAAAGATGCAAATATCACAGGAGATAAAAGATGCAAAATATCACAGAGAGATACCTTAGACGGAAGCTTTTGCATGATATGCCACATACAAAGCCTGTGCTTTGAATCAGGAAGAACTTCAGCTATAGCCTTCCGCATTGCACCATCTTGATCAGTAACAATGATATTTCGAGAACGAACAAACGCTTTCTTAAATGCTTGCAGTAACCAAACATAAGATTCAGTAGTTTCATTCTTAAGAAGACCAGAACCAACAGTCACAGATCTCCTATGATTATCTATTGCAGTAAAAGGCACGAAAACCATCCGGTATGTGGAGAAATAAAAAAGTATCTCAAGTGATAATATATACAAAATGTAGAAAAAGCAAATGAAAATATCACAAGAGATACTAAAAAAAGGTTCAAAAAACATACTTGTTAGTTTTGTATTTGGCATCAAATGAGACGATATCGCCAAACTCTTTGTAATTCAGTTTAGCAACTTGATCAGCCCAAAAGAGTCCAATAAGCTCAGCGTTCTCAACAAGATAATCAAAAGAGAAGTCTGATGTAAATTTCATCCGATCTTCCATACGGTTAATATGCATTTGTGCATCGCTATCTCCTATGAAACAGTTTATACCACGAACTAGATTGTTAAACTCAGTCTCTGTACCATGAACAAGTGCTGAGGACCCTTTCAACCCGGTATACAAACTGTGAGCTCTAGTCGCCCCAATATTATAATTCGAAGCTTTAATTATAAACAGCTGCTCAATGTATGTTAGCTTCCTCTCACTCTTGGACAAATGCTTATACTCAACACGATCTAGCTCATGATTATGTTCAACATCGAACGTAGTAAGGCTATATTTTCTACTACCAGGCATCATATGAAAAACTGCACGTGCTTTGCAACCAGTAATTCTAAAGTTCGAAGTCCTCACTTGTTTGTCACCTTTCTTAGGAGCTAACGTATTCAAACGAATTTTCTTTGGGCACCTTTCCCTATTGCAAACTAAATACTTCTCTTTTACATATCCATCCCTTAATCTTTTCTGAGTAGACTTTCTAATACCAAATCCTGCCTCTGAAGCATATCTCATGTACATACTAATGCAATCGTCAACAGAATCATAAACACTAAACAAAACTGGTAGCACACTAGCAGCAACTCTAGGAACCCAAAAAACCGATCCACCAGGAGTATCAATAAAATCATGATGAATAAAAGATGAAGGAGTTTTCAAACCACTAGAAGCTGTAAAGAAGGTAATAAAACACAAAGTCAAAAAGCATAACACAATAACTTCAAAAATTGTCTTAAAATATCACTGGTGATACTATACATTATTTGAAATATCACTGGTGATACTATAAAAGATGATTGTACAAAAAATACTAAACATAAACAAACAACACATCCAATCAAAAACTAACAGCTTATTTAAAAGCAATATAACATCTACATTAATATACTTAAGCACTATCATAACAAAAAAGCACAAAAACCTATAACTCAGAATTCAGTAAACATAAAATTGACAACAACTATAACTCAATTTCAGTCAATATATGCAACAACTGCAAACACAGCTATTCTTCTTAAACATACAACATCTGCTTTAACAAATCACTTCCAAAACACTAGATTTACGACTACTTTGACTACACAGCAAAACGCTTCCAAGACAAAAAACACTAACAGTACAACTATCAGCACCAACACTATCACTCTTCTTCATTCGAATAACTATGCAACAACTGCAGCAATAACAACCTACTCATAGAAATATCAGAACATCGCAGTAATAAATCAAGTACACTACATTTACGATTATTTTCAGTAAAAACCTTAAAATTAGAAGCAAATTACTCTAAAACCTTAATTAGAAAACAAACTATCATCAACTTCAAATATCACTGCTGAAACTACACAAATTAAACTGAACAAAAACAAATCAAACTAACAGCTTATATAAAAGCAAAATCAAACTAACAGCTTCATGAATAAGCAAAAAACCTAATAACACCAGCTAAATATCACAGGTGATACAAAACAGAGTAAACTAACAGTTGAATAAAAAGCTTAAACACCTTAATTAAACACTTAATTAACAAAACAACTTAATTAATAAACAGATTAACATAAAAAAAAAAAAAAAAAAAAAAAAAAAAAAAAAAAAAAAACTGAATTAAAACGAAAACTCACATGATGCATTATCATCAACGTTAGAAGCACAAATTGAACTCGTAACATCTAAATCAATTGAATCTTCTCCAACAGGAACTTCATTAAGATCAAAAATCTCCATTCTGCAAAATTAAAGAAGATAATTACGAAATTGAACAAAATAATGACGAAATTGAAGAAGATAATGAAGAATTGAAGAAAATAATGAAGAATTGAAGAATTACCGGTGGGATAAAGTGCAGGACGTGACGGAGATGACGGTGGTTGTACGGTGATGACGGTGGAGGATGTGGTGGTTGACCTGGTTGTTATGATTGACGGTAACCGTTTATGGAGGGAAATTCACACAGAGTAAAGTGTGTGAAAAGTGTGAGAAACAGAGTGATGAATGAGGGGGGGAAAAAAAAAGGTATATATATTGGGGGTAAAAAAGAGGTTAAAAGGTTTTAATCTTAGATTAATGACAGCCATTAGATCAATCCAAATAGAAGGTGGAGATTTGTCCCTTGATAAACACCAAAATAATAGTATGCAAATGAAAATTCCTCTGGGTAATATATCTTTTACCATTTCACAATTTTTTTTATAAAGGCCACTGTTATATTACTCGTAAAATGGTTATTTAAATCAAATTACAATTAACATTTTTCGAAAACTAAGATGCCCTTTGTTACTTTCCGATTATGTAAAAGACAACTTTTTAAGGCTTTTTCGTTATCTAGCATGTGTGTTTCGCTAAGCTAAATTGAGGAGCTTATGCCTATATATTTTCAAAAAGGTTCATTTGAGGAGCTTATAATTAATAGCTTATTTCTTCCATAAAAAGTCATAAGCCCATAGAAATAAGCTTACACAAACAGTCAAACACTATCAAAGTGCTTAATAGCTTCTTGGATACACAAAATAAGCTAATAAACCCCTTAAATAATAAGGAGGAATTGCATATATACCCACTAAAACTCAAAAAATTGCATATTTCCTCATAATACAAGTTTTTAATACATGATGTAAAATGCAACTTAAGCATGTTTTGGGTACATATGCAAATAAAGTTTTAGTAGATATATATGTATTTCCAAATTTACTACTCCCTCAGTCTTAAAATTATTATCCTTAGTTCCATTTGGGGATATATCAAAATAACAGTGTCCAACTTGTGTCAACCAATTAAAGAGAGTTTAGTGAGTGATAATGATATTTGATTAGTTTGAAAGGTATAAGGGTTTTACTTTTCTTAAAATACGTGTTTTTTTTTTGTCAATGGACAATGATTTCGGGACTGAATGATTAGTCAAAATGCTTAACCAATGAGCCATGTTTGAGGAGAAGATAATCATGTAGTAGTGAATACACAAGCAAGCCGGCTAACAACATCTTAAATTTACTAATGCATGTGAAAAATACATGAAGATAAGTAAAAAGAAAAAAAGATAAGTAAAAAGAAAAAAAAAACTCACCAGTAAGTTGCACAAACCCTTTGAGAGAAAGGAAAAACTGTTGGAAATGTATATATTTACAAACATGTGAATGTCCGGATTCGAACTCGTGACCACGGGATTGCACACATTAGCAAATGAGAATTAAAGTTAATAATTAATGTTTATGTTTACGATTAATTATTGCACATTAAGTCCGGTTAACGATCGTTATGTATTTAACGGAAAAATGACTAACGACCGTTAAATGAAAAGAGAAGGACTAGTAATGGAAAAACTTGAAAGAAAAAGTTATGGGTTTTCTTTGGGCTTTGTCTCATGGCCGGCCATAGGGTAATCCCAACCCAAATCCTTAACTTGTTCCCAAAGTATTCCATCTACTATATAAAGAGGGTTAGGTTCTAGGGTTTCTCACACTTTGTGCATTGAATTAACCCTAGACCTCTCCTCTCCTCTTTCTCTTGCATTGCTCGGCCGAACACCCCATTTGTTAGGGAGTTTGGTTTTGTTTTTGCATATACGAGGACTTGTGTTAGATCTAGCAATCACTTGATTCGTTGGTTAATTCGTGTGTACAAGAACGTGGTTGTAAGACACTATTCTTACACCATTTGGTTTGAGTTGTAGAACGGTAAGGGACAACTCTCTAAACCACTTCTTTGGTTTGCTCAAGAGATCTGACATTCGCAAGAGGTACGTTACGTATACTTTCATTTAATTATTTATTTGTTATGATCTTTAAGTCTTCCGCTGTGTACTCTTGATGTCTTTATGTTTTATTATATTTTATATATCATAAACTCAACAGTGGCATCACGAGCCTTGTATAACAAGTAATTAATTACTGAAACACATAATTAAAATAAACATGAATGTGTTATTATTTGTATGCTTAGATCTAGGGTTTGCAAAACCTAAACCCTAATTTTGAGGGGGGGGGCGTTTTTTTGGTGCCCTAATTAGGGTTTTGTAAACTATTGTTTTAATTGGATTAGAAACCCTAAGATGCATGCAACTTTATGTGTATATGCGTAACTCTGTTTAATTGCATTAATTGTTAAGTGTAATTTATATCCATGATAATTATCTGCATGTTTTATCATGGATCTGTTTATTGTATGTCTTTCATGTTTTAAGTGATATACATTAAATAATGATAGATCTTAAATTGGGGAAGACCTCAATAATTATTAATTTAATCAATTATGTGCTATGTGGTATATATTTAGTTTTGACTTACGCAATCGATGAATCGATGCATGTGGTTCACCTTGTACATAGATGAAAACGGGTGGAAGTCTTAATTAAATATATGCATATTGACAGTTATAAAATTGGTTATTAATAAGATTTATCAAAACCGTTTGCATGTGGCTATTTGATATGCATGACTTTTATTTGTTATGTATTCATTGTTTATTTGTTTATTTTTATAAATACTTGCTTGTTTGTGTTTTGTAACAAGGGTATTTTTTAAAAGAAAAATAAACTGATCTAAACAATGGTGAAACATGTATTTTTAAGAATAGTAATCATAATCGTTTAATTGATTGATGACTTTGGTACAAATGACTGAAAGGCTCACCCATGAGAATGAACTAATAAAAGGGGTTTAAAGAAGTGCGCACAGACACACTGAATGGATGTCTAAGGTTGTGCTTTAGCACGTACCTGGTCCTCTGCCCCCTGTAAGTTCGAGTGGAGCTACTTAGTAAGTCATTAAATGTGCAAGCTCATCTTAAGGGCGAATTCGTGTTGATTCCATGCGCCACTTAGGTGGTAATTATCCGAAACACTAAGTGTTTACACTTATGCAAAAGTACGGTATAATGGATGATAATTAACATTAATTCCTTGATTGGTGATCCCAATACCTCATTTAAAGTTTGATGATGAAAAGCTTATACATTAAAACAAGATATAAATGTTTTAATAAAAACTATGCTACAAAGATGAATGCATGACATCTTTGTACATATTTGATTTTACATCAAAACTATTACCCTTTAATTTAAGTTATATGCCATCCAACGAAACGGAAACACCTAAGATTACTTTCTATTTGCGTGAGAACGTGATTTAGATATTAATCAAAGGGTAAAATGTCCACGTGTCGTGAGAACGGGCATGGACGATTTTGCAGTTTCTTAAGTTGGACAACTTAATTGAGTTAGGCAGTGAGAACTGGCAACTCAAGGCATAAGATGGGATAAAACATGTTTACATGGCGATTGATATTGGCTATATGTAAATCCCATAAATCTAGGAATTGCAATTGATATTGGCAATTGAGCAAATGCTCTACCATTCTGTATAAGGTTCATCACTAACAGATCAACTGATGTGATGAGATTATGACAATTTGGATCCTAGTTTTCAATAAATATTAATTGGTTATATGAATATGAACCTTGGGTATTTAATTGTTTATTGAAAAGGAAAATTATCAAAATACTAATGATGGTTTTTTGAACTTTTTCTGTAGATGGCTCAATCTGATAACACTATGAGCTTACTGAGTGCCGCTTTCAAAGATATGATTGGAAGGGACAAGCTGACTGGCCCTAATTTCAATGATTGGCATCGTTCACTTATGATCATCCTTCGTGTTGCCAAAAGGGTTGAAATTTTGACTACACCTCTGCCTGAAGCTCCTCCCAACACGGCAACTGCTCTTGAATTAGAGGCATATCATGTTGAATATGAGAAGCATAATGATGTGGCGTGTCTAATGCTTTCGGGGATGTCTGCTCAATTGCAAAAACAATTTGAGCACTATCCGCCCATGAGCATGCTAGATGAACTCAAACGTATGTTTGAGAAGCCACCGGCAGCTGAACTGTATGAACTAATTGAAAAGGTTCACAGCTGCAGGCAGGAGGTTGGCAAATCTGTCTCCGACCACGTCCTTGAGATGAAACATCACTTGGACCAATTGGAGAAGCTCGGCTGTGGTTACTCGAACGATGTATGTGTCGGACTCATCAATCATTCCCTTAATCAGGAACGATTTGGTGATTTTGTCCGCAATTTTAACATGCATTGCACGGGGAAGACAGTGAATGAGTTACATGCAATGCTTGTAGACTACGAGAAGAGATTGCCAAAGAAGGCTCCTACACCTGCTGTGCTCGCCATACAGGGTGGTAGGGTGAATAAGCCTAAGCCGCAAGCAGATAAGAAAGGGAAAGGAAAAGGAAAGGGGAAACAAGTTGTCATCCCACCAGCTCCTAAGAAGAACCCTGGAAAGAAAAAGGAGAATCCTAAGAAGGATTTGTCTTGCCACCACTGCAACTCACCAGGTCACTGGAAGCGGAACTGTCCAGTTTATCTGAATGAGTGCCTTCAGAATAAAAATAAGATGGTGCCTAGCTCATCAGGTATTTTTATGTTTGAATTATTTTCTTTTCCTCATAAGTTAAATTCCTGGATATATGATACAGGATGTGGTACTTACATCTGTAATACATCGCAGGGACTTAGAGGGGCGAAGAAGCTGACCTGTGGAGAGAGATACTTGTACGTTGGAAATGGAAAGCGTGCAGCTGTCGAAGCCATAGGGACTTTTGATTTAGTGTTGCCTTCGGGCTTAATTTTAGAACTAAATAATTGTCATTATGCACCCTCCATTGTTAGGGGTGTCATTTCAGTTTCTTTGTTAAAAGATATTGGTTTTGTGCACACTTTTACCAGTTATGGAATTTCAGTTTCTTTAAATAATGTTTTTTACTTTAATGCAATTCCTATGCTTGGTGTCTTTGAAATTGATATGGATGGTTGTATATCCAATGAAAATAATTCGTTGTATAGCATTAGCTATAAGAAGAGCAAGTCGAACTGTGACTCTTCTTATCTTTGGCATTGTCGCCTTGCCCATATTGGCAAGAAACGCATGGAAAAGCTGCAACACGATGGGCTTTTACAAACGGTCAATGATGAATCATTTGACAAATGCGAGTCTTGCATTGCTGGGAAGATGACAAGGAAACCTTTTTCACCACAAGTGGAAAGGGCTTCTGATCTACTTGGATTGATACACACTGATGTGTGTGGTCCACTTAGACATGTGTCAAAATGTGGTGCTGTCTACTTCTTAACCTTTACGGATGATTTCAGTTGTTATGGTTATGTTTATTTACTTAAACATAAACATGAAGTCTTTGAAACATTTAAGGTTTTCAAAAGTGAAGTAGAATTACAACTTGGAAAGAAGATTAAAGCTCTTCGATCCGATAGAGGTGGTGAGTATATAAGTCAAGAGTTCAAAGATTACTTAGCTGAGTGTGGAATTATCCAGCAGCTCACATCTCCTTATACTCCACAGCAAAATGGTGTATCTGAAAGGAGAAATCGTACCTTACTTGACATGGTACGATCAATGTTTGAACTTACGACTCTACCTTTTACTTTTTGGGATTATGCCCTTGAAACTGCTATTCGCATTTTGAATATGGTTCCAACTAAGAAGGTTGTTAAAACTCCATATGAAATATGGACAGGAAAAGCTCCCAACTTTTCTTACTTAAAGGTCTGGGGATGTGAAGCGTTTGTTAAACGTGACACACCTGATAAGCTCCAAGCCAGATCTGTTAAGTGTATCTTTGTAGGATACCCTAAGGAAACTATGGGTTACTACTTTTACTACCCTACTGAGAACAAAGTCATCGTGGCTAGGTATGGAGATTTCCTTGAAAGGAATCTCATATCTCAAGAACTCAGTGGGAGAGTATATGATCTGGAATATGATCAAGAAGATACAACACCTTCTGAAACCACTAGCCAACTTCAAGAAGAACCTGAAAGCTTAGGTGCTCCTCCTGAAGTTGTTCCCATTCGTAGGTCTGAAAGGACTATACGTGCACCTGACCGTCTATGTTTAAACGTAGAGGTGGAGGAAAATATGGTTGGGGATCTTAATGAACCTGCCAACTATAAGGCTGCCATGGCTGATCCTGAAAAGGATAAATGGCAGATTGCTATGAATGGGGAAATGCAATCCATGAAAGATAATGATGTCTGGATTGAAGTTGACCTTCCTCCCAAGGCTAAGGTCGTTGGGAGTAAGTGGATCTTCAAAAATAAAACTGACATGGATGGCAATGTACACACCTACAAGGCTCGTCTGGTGGCTAAAGGTTTTACTCAAACCTATGGCATTGACTACGAGGAGACATTCTCTCCTGTAGCGGACATAAGAGCTATTAGGATTCTCATAGCTATAGCTGCACACTATGACTATGAGATTTGGCAAATGGATGTCAAAACCGCTTTTCTGAATGGCCGTCTAGATGAAGACATCTATATGGCACAGCCGGAAGGGTTTGTGAATCCATTATTTCCATACCGTGTATGCAAGCTTAAGAGGTCCATTTATGGACTAAAGCAAGCATCAAGGCAATGGAATAAAAGATTCGATGGAGAAATCAAAAGTTTTGGATTTACTCAGAATCTTGATGAGCCATGTGTATATCACAAAGCTAGTGGGAGTCATTTTACTTTCCTTATTCTGTATGTCGATGACATATTAATCATGGGAAATCATATACCAAGTCTAAATGAGGTGAAAGCCTATCTTGGTAAATGTTTTTCGATGAAAGACTTAGGGGAAGCAGCATATATACTCGGAATCAAGATCTACCGGGATAGATCAAGGCGGCTAATTGGTTTAAGCCAAAGTGCTTACATTGACAAAATATTGAAGAGATTCAATATGCAAAATTCGAAGAAGGGATTTTTGCCAATGCAAGTAAATCATGGTTTGAGCAGCCAAGGCTGTGCTTCAACACCTGCAGAGGTGGCGCGTATGAAGAAAGTTCCTTATGCTTCGGCTGTAGGATCTATCATGTACGCGGTACGATGCACAAGGCCTGATGTGGCATTTGCTCAAAACTTGACCAGTCGGTATCAACAGAATCCGGGTGAAATTCACTGGACTGCTGTTAAGCATATTCTCAAGTACCTTAGGGCTACAAGAGATATGTTCATAGTGTATGGAGGAAATCCAGAAGCAGAACTGTCTGTTACAGGTTACTGCGATGCATCCTGGAAGTGTGACAAAGATGATACGAAGTCTCAAACGGGTTACATTTTTGTCATCAATGGAGGTGCTGTGGATTGGAAGAGTAAGAAACAGACAACACTTGCGATGTCTGCTACAGAAAGTGAGTACATAGCGGCGTCTGAGGCTGCCATGGAAGCTGTTTGGATAAGGAAATTTGTTTCGGGGCTTGGTGTTATGCCGTCGATTGAAAATCCTATTAAAGTATATTGTGACAATTCAGCTGCAACTACTTTTGCCCATGAACCTGGAGTCATGAAGGGCACCAGACACTATCCTAGACAATATCACTATGTTCGAGAGCAAGTCGAGATAGGTGAAATTGAGTTGCTCAAAGTTCACACAGATGATAACCTAGCAGATCCATTAACGAAGGCCTTGCCTGGTGAAAAACTTAATCATTTGTCTGATAAGTTTGGACTTCGTTTAGCTAGTAGTTTCATGCCCATCTGTGACTAAGTATTTTAGATAAAAGGATATTGTAAACATTATTATTGAAATGAAATAAAGTAATTTTGTTATGTTTATTATTCATTTATTATGATGTTGTCCTATATTTGCATGTTTAATCCATGAATAACTTAAGTTATTCTAAATAGTCCGTTGTCAATCAATAACATGGGAATGATATTGAATTAAGACAAATCTGAGTATTAGTTAGAATATACTTGAAAGTATATTGATGCGTAGCATGACTAATTTCAGATGATATTCAATGAATTGAATATAGGACTTATCCCACTCACATGATGATACTTTATGGATCTTTGTCATTAAGTATATCATGAATATTTATCCTCTGACTTGAGATACAAGAGATATGTCATGGATGTAGTGCATTTTTGTGAAGCAATCTAACGCTACACGTAACTGGTAGTTATAAGGGTTGTTTTCAGAAGTGTTGCGAAATTTATGAATCCTGCTTGTAGTCAAAATGGGATTTGTTTCCTTCAAATTCATTTTGAAGTATAATACTACTGGGCCCCTCGTAGGATTGTTAAGATGTTTGTATGGCCATA
Organism: Chrysanthemum seticuspe; assembly: GCA_019973895.1. Lineage (NCBI taxonomy): Eukaryota > Viridiplantae > Streptophyta > Magnoliopsida > Asterales > Asteraceae > Chrysanthemum > Chrysanthemum seticuspe. The sequence goes on along the minus strand of BPTQ01000005.1, from coordinate 135,773,767 downwards.
CCCAAGGTCTTCTGTTTAGAAGAATTGGTAATCTTAATAAATCATAAAGCGAGAAACAGAATAGTTAATTAAGAAATGAGTAAGATCCATATTCTTATTAACATGGTATTAGAAACAAAAGGATGAATATGATGATGAATCATCAAACTTGGTTTTTCTCCAGAAAACCATACACGAGTTGTACCGGGGGCATTGGCGTGTTGCTAGACGCTAACCAATGTCATTTCACGTTTTGTAAACATATCCAAGTGGGAGCTGTTGGAAATGTATATATTTACAAACATGTGAATGTCCGGATTCGAACTCGTGACCACGGGATTGCACACATTAGTGAATGAGAATTAAAGTTAATAATTAATGTTTATGTTTACGATTAATTATTGCACATTAAGTCCGGTTAACGATCGTTATGTATTTAACGAAAAAATGACTAACGACCGTTAAATGAAAAGAGAAGGACTAGTAATGGAAAAACTTGAAAGAAAAAGTTATGGGTTTTCTTTGGGCTTTGTCTCATGGCCGGCCATAGGGTAATCCCAACCCAAATCCTTAACTTGTTCCCAAAGTATTCCATCTACTATATAAAGAGGGTTAGGTTCTAGGGTTTCTCACACTTTGTGCATTGAATTAACCCTAGACCTCTCCTCTCCTCTTTCTCTTGCATTGCTCGGCCGAACACCCCATTTGTTAGGGAGTTTGGTTTTGTTTTTGCATATACGAGGACTTGTGTTAGATCTAGCAATCACTTGATTCGTTGGTTAATTCGTGTGTACAAGAACGTGGTTGTAAGACACTATTCTTACACCATTTGGTTTGAGTTGTAGAACGGTAAGGGACAACTCTCTAAACCACTTCTTTGGTTTGCTCAAGAGATCTGACATTCGCAAGAGGTACGTTACGTATACTTTCAGTTAATTATTTATTTGTTATGATCTTTAAGTCTTCCGCTGTGTACTCTTGATGTCTTTATGTTTTATTATATTTTATATATCATAAACTCAACAAAAACTGCATGCAATAAGATTATCAATCGACACTTTGAAACCATGAAAATATGATGAATATATTGTTGGGACATGAGCAGGACATTAATAGTGAAGTAAGGCTAAAAGTAGTACCTTGAACTATTTTTTTTTCTCTTCTTACTTTCACTCACTTGTACTCATCATACATCCATTTTGGTCACCCACACTCACCTTTTAATCTTAGTAATTTTTTTATTTAATTAAATACTTTATATTTATAAACTAAAAATATAAATATTAACGTAAACCATTCGGAATTAAAAACGTAAACGAACGAAATTAAAAACGTCAACGACGTATGAAATAAAAACATAAACTAAAATTAAACATTACATAGATAACTAAAAAAACGTAAACTAAAATTAAACACAAAAAACGTACGAAATTAAAAACAATACACCAATAAATAAAAAACGTAAACTAAAATTAAACATTACGAGATAAGTATTCGACCAAATAACACGAAGGTTTTGATGCGCTTGTGACGATCTAATGTACCTCATAACTTCTCACACTTGTTCATCGGATCGTATAAGGTCGTCCGGTTGATGTGCTTCTTCCGCGAACCATTTGGGAGATATCGCCTTTTTTTGTCTTTTCGAACCATATTATATAATATGATGCATGTATACATCATATTCATTATTCTTTCTTTTTCATCTGTCGTGCGGGATTAGCTAGTATAGTCCATTTCTTCTTCAGAACACCAAACGTTCATTCCACATCTTTCCTTGCCGATTCCTGCATTCTCTTATATCTTATTCGCTTATGGTCATCATTAGATGGCTCTGGAATCGTCTAAACGAGTGTCGCCAATTCCAGATATATCCCGTCAACAAGATAATATCCTCATGGGTATGTTATGCCGTTAGCCACAAACGAAATCTCTGGTGCTTTTCCGTGTTTAAGATCTTTATATAAAGGGGATTGCTGTAGAACGTTGTTGTCGTTGTTGGACCTAGAAACCCCAAAGAAAGCATGTCATAACCATAAATCTTGTGACACAACAACTTCCAACAAAATGAATGGACTCAAACCATGATTACGTCTAACATATGCCCTTTTAAATGCGCTCGGACAACCAAACCACCCCCTATCTGTACAGTCAAGGCTTCCTAACATCCCCGAAAACCCGTGTACCTCTTCATGGTGCTGATAAAGCTTAACAACATCATCCATAGTCTGTTTCCTCAAATACTCTGGTCCAAAAATTTCCATAACATAATTACAAAAATGATCAAGAGATAGACGAGAAGTTTTCTCACTCATTTGCAGATATTCGTCTAAAGCATCAGGAACCGCGTCGTATGCCAATTGACGAATTGCGGTGGTGCACTTCATCAAGGGTGAAATGTCTTCTTTTCCGGTACAATCGACATTATCACTAAAGAATGGACAATGAATAGTTAACTCCCGAACTATCCAGTTGAAAAGAAATCGATTCATTCGGAACCTCTTTCGGAATGTACGTGCATTGTAGAACGGGTTCTCACTAAAATAGGCGGCGACTAAACGGTCATGAGCACCATAACGATCTCGATATACGGGGTTTCTTATCTTTCGATTTCATCATCGTAGATTCCTAATAAACGTCACCGCTCTTCTAATAAAATTAAAGTTTCGACTTTCAATTTCTTTTTCTTCTTCTAAGTCGGTCAACATAAACATTTCGGAATTCATTTGGATAATGAGGAATGAAGTATATTTGTTATAGTAAGAACATATAGAAGATGTATATAAAATGGTGAGGTTTTGAGGTATTTATATTTGAAATATGGGGTGTTGTATTTTTTTTCTTCTTTTTTTTAGGACTAACGGATACAAATTGGTTGGGTCCCATTTTGTCATGCTACAATACATCGTGAGCAACTTACCAAATTAACACAAAATAGCCGTGAGTTAGGATTGTTGTTGTGGAAGTCACGAAGTAACTTGATCACTCACGACTCAAGTCACCGCCACTCCGACCGGCCTTACACATATCATTATCACGTAAAATATATACTCTTGGTCATAAGTAGTGTTTACAATTCTTAAATTTCAATAGTTGATGTACAAATAAATTTATTTCGTGTCTGCTGATCGATATGTGATCGTGTACGATACCCCCGGAAACGAGTAGATGAACCGGGCCAGCCTCGGATCAAGACCTACCGGTCCAGACTTGCCTCGGACGTCATCTGCCCTCGCAACACATCCCCAAGACAAGGGATCGTAACGACGGATACATAGCACGGTCCGGGGAAAGATTAACTACGGCTCAACCAAAAGGGTAAGGAATCTTACATGGGAATGAGGTACTGTCGCCCACAGTCCTCAAAAGGAAAAGCGCTGCGGATTGCCGCCGAAAACCATCGTTGTGACAACAATAAGACAACCTCCTGGGTTGACTTGCGCTCTTCCCGCCCATAATTGTCGTTCTCATGACCCGTGACCATAAGAACCCGACAAGAAAGTCCAACATATAAACAATGGTCTTCGCCACTGTTCAAACGGTAACTTGGACTCACTCTCTCTCTAGAATACTTTATCTCTCTAGACCAATACTTACACTCACACCCGACGTTGACCGCGGAAGACCCCTTCCGCAGTGAGACTAACGGTGTTCCATTTTCTTAGTAGCTACAACTCAAGATTCTACCACTTAATTCAATATCTATTCCACCAAAGATAGCCTAAACTAACCCTTATGTAGAAGAGCCCCAAATTTGTTTTAACAATATGCTTTGCCATTTTATATATTTTTTTGTACTACTCGACTAGCGAATATTGAAGTTATGGGCTAGTAACGAGACTTTGTATTACAGATTAGCAAGTATGATGAGCATGTAATACTATGTATTGAAAAATACTAGCATATAACGAATGCTTTTTCTTAAAAAAAATCATCCCAATTTTTTACTTGAACGAGGAGTTTATACCCACGCTTCGTGGCGTGGTGTTTGTCAACAAAAATATTAAAATCAATGTATAGAAGCACATAATTGTTTCGTGTTCTTACAACAATCACCCTTAGCTAAAAAAATAGTTTAAAGTTTAATGTAATAACATTAGTAATTGTACAACTTCGGTAGATCTTATGTTGCAGAATTCTTTGCAGTTTAGATTCTTTCTGTTCGTCTCACTGAGCTTTGCATCAGCTTGAAGCACTGTTTCTTCTACTTCTCTGGCTTTATCCCCATTTTCTTTGTCAGGATGAATAAAAGTCGACACGCATGTTCAACCTTTCAAAACGCATAACAAATGCAAACAGATATATAACATGTTAATACAAATAAGCCGTAAAAACGTTTATTTATATTTTACGATCTTCTAAATGTTTTGTCGATAACAAACGTAAAATCATTTTAACGAAACAAATAAAATACGTAAATGGTTTGAGCCAATAGTTTACTAACATACTTATATTTTCATATAAATCACTAAACAAGTAATAGTGCTTTCATGATTTAGTAATGCATATGTACAACAACTAGTGTTTACATATTCGGTAGATATATACATACTTAGTATGTATTATAATGGGTAATAGAATGGGTAGAAGTTTAAGTATTTAACCCATGAACCATTGCATGACATCATGCATAAGTCATAATGGGTATTATCCATGACCCATGGAGCTAACCCATAACCCATGGACTAGATGCATTGCATCTTCTAGATACATTATATCTACTTGGATACCCATGGTCCAAAGCCTAGGACCCATGACCCATGATCCATGACCCATGACCCATAACCCATGGATAAAGAAGAGCGTCCCATGGTTCCCCCAGTTTACACTGGACGAATCCCTCAAGCAAGAGATCCGTGGCACAGTAGCATATTTTGTCTATAAATAGTGAGCCATTTCTTCATTGTGACTAACCTCTTCCACACACATTTTATCTTAGTGTTGTAAACTCTCTAACCTCAGATCCAAGGGATCTTTCTATGTAGTTTTGTGTTTGTGTGATTCTCTAGGTTCCTCTTAAAGGTGAGATCACCACCTCTTGAAGTCGAGAAAGCTCAAGTCCATGAGTTGCCAAGCTTCGTCATCATCAAGACTACTAATGTTATCTTGTTGATAGTCCTTTCTTCTCTCATTAGAAGTGTTGTGTTGAAGACATAGATGAAAGATGTCTAAAGGATCAAATCAAAGGCATTAGTGAAAGGTGTCGAATTTCCGTGTCAAAGGCATTAGTGAAGGGTGCCAAAAGTCCGTGTCTAAGGCATTAGTGAAAGGTGCCGAAAATTCCGTGTTGAAGGCATTAGTGAAGGGTGCCTAGAAGTCAAGTCAAAGGCATTAGTGAAAGGTGCCTAAGGTGTACATTCGATATGGTGTGCCGATGTACAAGATAGATTAGTATTGGGTCAAAGGATATTGATATCCTTGTTGATGTTGCCATAAGGAGTGGATCTCTTTTGGGATAGGTGTTGTGTAGTGTTGGGTAGTAGTTCCTCCTTTGTAATGGAACTCGGTATCTAGCCTTGTACCGGATAAAGTGTGGCGACGTTGTGATAGGTTTGGTTCTACCTCATGGAAGAACCCGGTGTCTAGCCTTATACCGGATAAAGAGTAGGTGACGTTGTGAAGGCTTCTCCGCCACAAGGAGTTTGTGTTGTGTAGTGATTACGAACTCTCGAGTAAGTGACTCGGGAAGTGGAGTAGGGCAAGGAAGGTGTCCTTGTAGTCGAACCACTATAAATACTCGCGTTGTGGTTTTGTGCTTCTTACTCTTTACCTTTGCATTACATATTTACATATCTATCTATCAACATCCAATATACACATTTAAATAGATTGACATAAGTCGATATAAATATTTTAAAACCAAGTTTTAATTGGTAAAACTATTCAACCCCCCCTGATGAGTGTGTAAATACTCATCATTTTTGGGTCGATCTGAACTGCAAAACGTCTAAAAATGCTCAGAAACGCATCAAAATACTGAAAATATTCCAAAATTGCATTTTATATGTTTCAGATGCAAAATGTTCAAAATCAGATGAAAAATGAGCAAAGTTTGCATAATTGGCAGTTTCAGTCCCCCAAGTTTCTAAAATTGTCAAAAATAGTCCCTGAGTCAAAATTTCAAAAGAAAAGTCACCAAAGGTCCTTTTAAAATCATAAGTTGTCAAATTTAGTCCTTTGGTGAAAAATGTCAAAAGTTTGAGAAAATTACAAGTTTGGTCCTCCAACTTTGAAAATTGGCAGAAATGGCCCCTGGAAATTGGAGAATGGCAAGTTTGGTCCTTGTACTTTGTGAGATTGTCACTTTTGGTCCCTTGAAACCTCTTTGATGAATTGGCAGCCAAGGTCCTTGCAATTTCAGAATTTACACATATGGTCCCTATAATTATTAAACTCTTTCAACCTTTGCCTTGTCACAATTCATTATGACCCTTGAACCCCATGTGACCCCCCTGTCAAAAAGCATTTTGGACCCCCATCATATATTAGCCACCGGTCAAACCCATCTGGTCAAACCCAACCCACTTGGCGCCATTTTCTTCTCCTTCCCCACCTGCTCTCTGCATACACTCCACACAACCTCACCTCCACCTCAATATATCACCATCCTTGTCCCCTCTACCTCCTCCAATATCCAAATATCATTAATTGCTTTCACCCTCATCTCACTCAACCCTCCAGCTGTTAAGACCATTTTGGCGCCAAAACTCAATTCAATGGCCATGATCAGTTTAAGCCATCCAATGGCTGAGAAAAATAGTGGGAATTATTCAGAATGGAGAGAGAAAGAGTTGGGTTTATAAAAGAAAGCAAGAAGAGGAAAGAAGCAGTAGTAGTTTTAGTTTTAAATTGCTCTTATGTCGTTTTTCTTAGTTATGTCTTAATTTAACTCAAAAGTTGTAATAATTTGTTCCTAAGTCTTAAACTCAAGTTACATTTTCAGTTTGATCAAGTTTTAATCATTAATTCCAAGTTTCATTTAATTTCATCTTTATGTGCTTACTGTTGAAAATAGAAGTTTCCAGTTCATAAATGCAAGCTTCATATAGCTTCTTGTCAAGTTTATATAAGCCTATTTAAGCTGATATTAGCTTTGTATAAGCTTAAAGTCAAGTTTCAATTCATTTTGTATTCTGGTCAACAAAAGTCAACTGGGGGCTAAAATGGAAATGGAATTGGAAATTGGTTGAAGCAGCCATGGATTTGGGTTAGTTCAGAGATATTGGGTTGGTTTTGGATAGGCTAGTGGTCATTGGGTGTTGTTTCAAGCCATAGTGGCTAAGGACTGTTGTAAGTGATTTTCAATGTTTTCTTTGCATTGTCTTCATTAGTAGTTATAACTGGTTTAAGTCTGCTCATTAAGTTGTATTTAGGATATATGAACTCAGTTTGATCAATGGAATTGGCTAGTTCAGTGGTAATCTCATGTTAAGTTCTAAACAGTCATAAAAAGGGGTGTTTGGATTGTTTAACAAAACTGAGTTTAAGGCTCTCTTGGTATAAGCTCTCTGTTGCATTAGTCTCTAGTATTAATAGTAAGCTCATTTCTGTCCAAGTTTACATCAGTTCTTCAATAAAGTCAAAATTTACAAGTTATCTGATCTTCTTTGCTCATCTGTTGGAATCCAGTTACTGAAATCAGTTCTTATAGGTTTAGGATTTGATAAGCAAGCTTGTTAAAGTCTTATTACATCATATTTCATCCATTTCAGTCATACATTTGCAATTGAATCTCAAGAAAGTCAAATCTTTATACTGCTTTCAAAAAGTCAAACATGTCAAAAAAACCAGTTTTGTGCAGAACTTGCAGCAGCTGCACAGTCTTTATTTCAGCTAGTTAGGGTCTCATTTTTTGTCCATTTGCAGTTTGCTGGGTGGTCTTGAAGACCACATTTTTAGTTTTCTCATTAGCTTATTGAATAAGCAGTTGCAGTGGCCTTAAGTAGGAGGCCAGGTCACTGTTTTGCTTAGAGTGGCAGTTAGCTCAATCTTAGGTAGCCTGCTGTTTAGAGGTTAGGAGTAGTTGCAAAAGGTTTATTTAGAGTAGTTTTAGCATAATCTAGCTTCAGTTACAGTTTGGTGCATTATAGTGCTTATTAGCTTATTTTCTATTGCTTATTTCCAATCAGTTTGCATTGCAGCCCTCATATTCTCCACATAAGCACCTGTTTTTCCATTTTTCCTAGATTCCTAATATTATTTTAAGCTTATCTTGAAATTTTCAGATTTTTCCAAGTTGGTTTGCTAATTTTCTGCATTTAAATTAGTTTTTAAGCATTTTTAATTAGCTTTTAATACAAAAAATTAAGAAAAGGTTCAAAAAAAATAATTTTTCATTTTTCTTAAGTTTAGATAAATATAAAAAGCCTAAAAAGTATTTTTCCATAATTTTCTTGGTTTAAATAGTATTTTCTAGCATTTTAATTAGTTTTAAATAGTTTTAAATTAATAATAAATACATAAAAAGTCTAAAAAATATATTTTCAGTTTTAAAATAAGTTTTATCATATTTTAGATTTTTCTAAGTCATAATTTCATTTTTCTAGCTTTATCTCATATTTTCTTGTATTTTAGTCTATTATTAAATAAGTAAAAATAGTTTTTATTTAATAATAATTAGATAAATAGTTTTAAAAATAATTTTATTTTTCCAATAATTTTCTAGTATAATTAGGTTTGTAAAAATGTATTTTTCATATCCGTAGGTATTTTCTTTCTTTATTCTCACGTTTTATTTTGTACGTTTACGTAGTTTTTTATTTAAACGTACGTTTTAGGTTTTAAACGTTCATCACTTTAAATATAGTGATAGCGTTTATTTAATATATTTTATCTTTTTATTTTTCTTAATTTGTATTTAAGTCGCTTTAATTTATAACTTTTTCAGTAGTGTAATTATCCAATCCAAAACCTTTACAGATCACTATCCTTAGTGATCACTCTATCATCTGATCAAGGGTTTACACACCATTGAGTCTCCGTGGGACTTAACGACCTGGGAATCCATTGTATTCCTCTGATCTTCATTGTATTTGTGTTTTAAGCAGTTTTAAGTCTATTACGGTTAGCCATTCACAAGTGGCTAGCTTGTGTGATTAGACTTGACGGTTCGGACCAGATCACCCCCCCCCCCTTCTAGTTTTCCACAATTGGAATCAGAGCTTCGTTACAAAGTTTTTAGAGTATATTGTACTTTAAAAACTTGACACGATCCGTGTATAAGTGAAAACTACAAAGAAGGTCTTTTACAAAAATAAACACCATGTCTTAAAAACACTTTTGTAGGATGTTGATTAGATGACAACTTTATATTTTTTATCTCTTATTTTATCTTACAAAATTGCACTAACCTTTCTTGTCATTTTGCTTAGTTAAAGCTCATTTTTATCAAGCCATAGGAATTCCTTGGTAACAAGATTACCTTTCCTAAGAAGGTATCTTAATTACCATCTAGATCACGAAGGAACCAGAGTTGTCTATTGACATTTTTCTTGTCAAAAGAAAAAGACACTCATAACTACATTAGAGGTATGACTTTCCAACTTATTTCTAAATAACATTAGCTTAGAATAAGTATGCTTGCATAGGAACCTATATGATTTTTTTTCCACATATTCATGTATTACTCGTAGCTTCATTAGGAAACTTTTCTTGCATACGTGTTACTCTTCCGTCTATAGTCTAGATTTATAAACATGTGTTTTTATTTTTCCTAATCCAAAAATCAAATCTTTCTAATAATAAAACAAAACAAAAATCTCAAAAATTCCCCCTTCCCCAAAAATCTCCCTTCGCTCGTCAACTCCACCAAAACCTCATTTTTCAAATCTTCCACTTTCAAAAAAAATTACATCGCATTCAAACTCCATCTTCCCTCTCATCTCATCTCATCTCAAATCAAAACCAAGGAAGAAGTTCATCATCATGGTTTATATAGCCTTCGTGATCATCGTCTTAACACTCATCGCTCTCGTGTATCCTATGATCAAGTTTTCTCATGGAGACATGTACTTTGTGTTGTTAATCTACATTTGTATCATATATCCAATCCTTTGTATCGCTCTTAGCATTGAAATGAAATAGTACTAATGTCTTAGTATTTCTCGTTTATTTTTCATTATGTGTTTTTCATTTTCTTTTCATTTGTATCTTTCACCTTAACATACTTTCGAAACCTACAATGCATGCTTAACTAGTAAATATTGGCTAGAACACACCTCTTTTTTATAAACCTAAAAGTTGCAAAAATCTATTTTACGTCAAGACCAATTTTATGTCACTACAGATCCATGGATCCCTAAAGTTTAACTAGCCGTTCCCTCTTGGAAGGGAACCGTGAGAACCGTGGAACTGGGAAACAGAATCTCATGCAACATAAAAATCATTTCATAAAAATCTACCATAAAAGGAAAAATCCCACTAGAATGTTAAGTACTAAGTAAGTTAATTGTCATTGTTAATAAAAATCAAGTAAAAACATTAGGAGATCATTTTTCATCTATCAAATGTCCTTTGATGCATTTCCTCATATTAACTTCTCACTTCCGTAGGTCTCGTCATGAGTCTTGAGTATGAATTCGACTTTCAACTCACTCACGTCTACATTCCTAATATCTCCCTTGAGCCCAACACACATGGCAATCATGTCAGTGGGTTCAATAATCTCGAAACTCGTCACTTCCATGAAGGACGTATTGTTGACACACCTCTACTATACAAAGAAGGTATCAATACCTCTTTCCGAACCATAGGACTAGAAGTCCTTCTTGGAATTAACGAGAAAATATGTCCATGGTTTGTATTGGAATTCTTCCGTCAAGTTGAACTCGTCAGGAGACGGATCCCTCACTTTGTACTAGACGAATCCCTCCACTTAGGGAATCGTGGGATCCGGGGAAACAGAAATGCAGTTGCAGACTTTATTTATCAAAACATCTCCCTAGATAACTTCACACTTGCTAAACATAATGCCTTAGGACCACTTAGGCCTTCCTCAAAGCTCAGTAGGGATCACACTCACTTATAGTCAACTTAGAATCACATTAAAAAATGCTTTTAGATTTATCTTTTCACCAAAGCTCATCATCCTTCCGCTCCAATATTCATACATCATTTATCACATGTTAACACATCTATACTTATAATTCTCTCAATTTTAGCAAATCGATTTTAGTCATTCCTTCCCCAAAATGGTCAAAAACTAATTTTTTATTTCTTATAAATTTTAAGGAATCTTCCAAAATTATCTTTAGTTACCATCTGATCTCTAGGATCACTTAGCACCACTTGACACTCTCAAATTTCCTAGTGTCATCTTTGATAATTCATTGGTACTCATGAAGTCCCATTTTCTTCCATAAAAGGCAATCATTAGCTACCATCACTCATTGCCCTTGATCATTTAAGTCCTCTTTCATTTAATACACTTGGAAAGACTGAAACACTTAAAATGTACAGGTACTAGACCTTACAAAATATCATTTTCCTCTTTTCTTGGCTGCTGAGAGCCGGATCCCTAGGATTAGCCTAGACGGATCCCTCATTGGAGGGAACCGTGGGAACCGGCTGACATATTCAACTAATCCTAGCTAAAACAATCATTTCAAGCTCTCCTTGATAGCTTGAACACTCCATCTTGTCTTAAATTAAACTCCTTGATCAGTGCAAATCTGAAGTTGACTCTTGTGCATGCAAATCATCACATTCCGAAGGATCTTAGTGGCTTAAGTCTTGAATGCACTTGCCAAATCCTTCCCTTTATAAACCATCTTGTTAGGATTTCTAAAGTCATCATCTACAACCTCATTCTCAACATTTAGAAACCTTTACATCACTAATCCTTAATCATCTCATCATGAGGAAAGCTCCTAGTAGTAACTCATCCACCAAATGACCACCCAAGAAACTTGCTCGTGTTATTTACGAAATTTCTTCAACCGAATCATCTCCCGTTAAATCCACAAATGCTAGGATTTCTCCTCCACCAATCAAACCAATCCCCAAAAGGATTGTTCCCACAAAACTTCCAATGCCAAACACCGCCATACCTCCTAAACTAAACACTCCTATTTCCACTAAACCATCACCCTTAGTATCTAGAGCCATATCATTTACCACTTCACATTCATCTCCACACCTCTACAACTTAGAGGAATTACCTTCTAGGCCCTCTCACCCTCCACCATTGCCAACATTTTCTTCTATAGAGAGAATAACGCAACAAAATCAAGGTGTTGAATCGACACTAGCACCGGCATCCATTTCACCTTCACCCTCAAATAGTCCCTTTTGGATTATGAGGAATCATCAAAGTCAACCACCCGATCACATGAAAGTAGATATCTATCTACCACCATCCTCATTACATATTCCACCACCACCGCCTTTGGTTGAACCACCTCCGCAAATTCCTCTTTCTTTTGAGAATCCTCAACCCTCCTCACTTAACCTTCCTCCTTTTGTGGAACCTCAACCAAACCTTCCATCTCAAGCTATTCCATTTCTACCACCACCATTTTCTAGCCATGGCAAAGATTGTTATCATTGTCAACATGTTGAAAGTTTGATACATGAAGTACGTGAAGATCAAAGTTTCATGTTTTATCACCTCCTCGAACGTTTCGACGAGATCAACAAACCTAAACAACCTTGAGCTTAAGGATTCAAGTGGTGTCCTAGTCTTAAGCTTAACTTAGTTAGTTTAGGAATCCTAAGTCATGTATTATTCATTTTCTTAGTTTTTGGAGTTATTTACATCATTTCTCTAGTTGTATTAAATAAAATTACATGACATATGCCATATTGTCTTGAAAATATGTTTGGTGCCTTAATACATATCTCATTTTGATGATAACATCACATTTTACATCATCATTGGTGTCTTAAGCTTACAAATAGACGGATCCCTCAGTTTAGCTTAGACGGATCCCTCCAAAGAGGGAACCGTGGGATCCGTGCAACATTAGATTTGTTTACTACTAATTTGAGTCTTATTTGCAGGAAATTATGCTCTATATACTTGTTTTCTAACCTTTGTGTGGAAAACTAGATGGAGGTTGAATAGTTTACCGATTAAAAACTTTGTTTTGAAACTTATTGAAAGATCAATTGATATTGATCTTAGATATGTTAGTGAAATATGTAAACAATATATAAAGAGTAGATAAGGAAAGAAACAATCAAACTACAACAAGTTGTTTATAGTGGTTCGGTCTACAAGGACTCTTTTTCCTTGCCCTACTCCACTCCCCGAGTCTCACACTCGAGATTTTAACTTCACTAGTCAACAAGCTCCTTTCACCGACGGAGAAACCTTTACACTTCGCTTACACACTATTTCCGACACTAAGCTAAATGTCGAGTTCTTTTCAAGGGTACAACCACTCCCACACACAATTTATTTTAAGGACTAAAATACTAACCACTCACACTCACAAAATTATGATGGTTTGGTACAACAATGATGTATGAATCAATACGAGATCATACAACACTAAACAAACAAGACTTCTAACTTCTCGTCGAAGCTTGAATGTGACTTGATCTTCTTTGCTACAAAAGAGATCACTAATATGATATGAAACTGAGTTAGAAAGGTTAGAGAGAAGGAATGTATAAGAGTATAATAGAAAGGGATAAAAAACTACTTGGTTTGGCTTTGCTATTTATAGCCAAAAACATCAGCAAGCACTACGGACCACGGAACCCTTGAAGGGTTCCGCCCGTGTTAATAATTGGTGCCGCCGAGGTTTGACAGCAAGATCTCAAAATCTTGCCAAAATCAACCATATCTATGCAAGATTGTATAAGATATGTAGAGCCTAAATCTACACAAAGTATCTAGTGAAATCTTCTAAGGATTTCAATGATGCATCACATGATGTCATGTGTTTGTTTTTCTATTTTTAGAAATATGTAAATACATATGTAATGTTTAGTTTTTAAGAAACCAAAACATTCTAAAAACTACTATCATACATTATGTTTTAGATTCATATAAAGATATGATTAATGACAATGTAAATGCTTGAGTGATGAAGATATTATTTGAAAAAGCTTGTTTTAATATCTATTAAACTTGACAAGCTTTAAGCTTTATAAAAATTAAATTCACTTTTGTCGTTATCAAAACTTAGGTAAAGATCAAAAATATAAATAACATTTAATGACGATATTTATATTAACAATCTCCCCCTTTTTGTTGAGGACAAAACATAAATTTTATTTTTATAAAAGATGTAAAGATTGTACAAGAGTTATAAAAATATTAGTTTTAGAACTTGAAAGAAAAATTATAATGCAAGTATGTCCAATATAGACATGATGTTGACTTTTTCAGAAAGTCAAAGTCTTCATTAGTTGAAGCATGATGTTGACTTTTTCAGAAAATCAAAGTGTGCAGTTGACTTTTTCAGAAAGTCAAATATTACCAATAAAGTATGATGTTGATTTTTTCAGAAAGTCAATGTATGCAGTTTGACTTTTTCATAAAGTCAAATATAACCAAGTTCTATATATTTCTCCCCCTTTTTGTCTCAACAAAAAGAAGATGCGAGACAGAATGTGGAATGAGCCCGAGCCATTATCTCCCCCTTGACCAATGCTCCCCCTAAATTGGGTGCCAAGAGAAAGATACATGGATTGTGAAAAAACTACAAAAGAAAGTTACTAATAAGCATCATCACAAGCATTTCCAAACACCATGTAACAAGCAACAACAATATAAGAAACACCATTCATTAGTTAAAATTTTTCATGATTCAAGAATCATGAAAGGAGAACACAATGAAGTATTTAATACAATGACAAAATTATCCTAGAAAGTAAAAAATACAAGAAAAATCCTAGAAAAATAAAAAGAGCTTAAAGGAAATAAGCTAGGACCATCCTATTGAGGTGGTGGATGAGAAAGAGCATTTAGTCGCTCTAGGATGTGATTGAGGATGAACCTCATTTCCTCTTGGAATTCATTGACCATCACCTGGGTCCTTTCAGTTATTTGGGCGGTTTGCTCACAATTGGAGCAACCATGCCTAGGGGGTAGTATGGTTGATGATTTTGTGGTGGTGGAATGGTGGAGGTGTTGGTGTTGGTGTTTGGAGTAGTGATTATGGAGGCTAGCAAAGCACTTTGCATTTGCATAGCATCACTTAGGTGAGAATCCACCATATTAGAAAATTGGTGGAGATGTTGGAGTTCGGCTTGAATCTCCTCTTTTGTGGGATGATCTTCCCACATGGATTCCTCAATGTCCTCTATGTGAGGAGACATTGATGTAGGAAGTGGTTGATCCCCATACAAAGGACTATGGATTTCCTTGTGGATAGGGTGGAAGAGAAGAGGTCTTGGCCCTAACGGGGCGTTTGGTTCAAAGGAAGGTCGTGGAGACTCATGAGCAATCCGCTCAATAGTACCAAAAGATGGTAGTGGATGATTGGGCCTAGGAGGCAAGTCCTCCAAGTCTTCCAAAAATGGATTTTGAGATGTAGGTGGTGTGGAGAATAACTCCAATGGGATGAGTGTTGGAGATTTTTGAAGTGATGGTGTTTTTGATGTTTGGATGGGAGCCGGTGGTGGCGAGCTAGGAGTCTTTGTTGGTGGTGGAGTAGTGATGATGATAGGTGATTGTGGAGGTGGTGTAGGAGTAGCCAAAGTGAGGTTTGTGTCTCCCTTATGGGATATGAAATGGTTAGTGGAGATGACTCGGAAGAAGAACTAATGTTGACAAAGCAAAAAGGTCTTACACTAATTCTAGCGGTTTTCTTGCAAGGCTTGGTTGATGGTGAAGTTTTTGTCATTTTGACTTAAGCTTTTTGCTAGTATATGGTGAGAATTGAGAAGGTGTGAAGATGATCATGGTAAAAGCTCTTAATTTATAAGAATGGAGAATTATGGAGAAGTGTGTTTGATTTGATGTTAAACCATAGAAGAGATGAGGTTTCTAATGATTTTGAAGTGGGTTTAATGCTAGTCATATCACCCAAGTCAATCCATACAAGAAGGATGGAGTGAAGAGACAAAGATTTGCAATAAAAGTGTTCTAATGATTATGAGATCCTAACAATCAGATTATCCACGGATTGCAAGGAACCAAATTTTTGGTTCCTTCCTTTATGCAAAAGGGCTCCTTGGGTGGATTTTTGAAATGTTGAATTTTGGTGGGAAATGGATATCCTATGTGCTTAAGTGTGTTATCCTAGTTCTAATATGGGTAATAACTAGTTAAGATTAACTTAGAAGCAATGTATGGTAATTTGGAATGTCGAAATAAGCGAAATTTAGAAAATTACTTGTAGGATCCACGAAACCAAAAAAATACACAGGCGGAACCCAAAAAAGGGTGCCGCCTGGTCCGCCTGTACAGGTATAGCGGTACCAATTTTTACAACAGACGGTACCAAATATTTGGTGCCGTCTGATCCGTGGACACCAGAAATCACCACATAACGGGCTTTTAAGGGTCGGGGACTTTTCCAAAACCTGAAATTTTGCTCAAAACATGTGACATTAATTATTTCTAGTTAGGAAAAGTAAATAACACATACACAAACATAGTGGAGTATAGACTTTAACCAAGGGCTAACGATTTTCACATTAAAGTGAAAATGGATAAAATTTGATAACATACTTGTGCTATCCCCCTGCATGAAATTGTTAGCATACATCATTGTTTTGAGTTATATTATCATCCTACAAATTTAAATCAACCAAATTGTATCAAACATTAAAGTTAATGTCTTGTTCCAAACACTCCTTAAAAGGACCTTCACTTGTCCAACTTCTTGTAAATCTTGTTCATCATCCTACCAAGGCACTTGAACATCCCCTTGGTTTGCTTGAACTCCGCTGATTCATTCTCAATCTCGGGAAGAGACGCATAATACTCATGAGGTGGAAGGCGAGAATTTGGAAGACCATCCTCGGAGCTATTTGATGATGATGATGATGATGGAGTTGGAGGTTTTGCTCTTTTGCCTTTAGTCTTAGCCACTCGCTCATCACTCAAGGGCACAAAGATGTGAGGGATGAGCTCATAGTCAAGCTTCAACCCTTTTGGGCTTGGTGGAATTGGTGCAAAGGCTCTATAGAGACGGGTGAGAAGCATCTAGTAAGGAAGAGCAACCGATCCTTGAGTTGGAATGTCAATCATTCTCCTAGCAATGTAGTAGGCTAAATTAAATGGTTGACGGGTGGACAAGTTGTAGAGCATGTGACAAAGGCAAGCGTTGATATGGTCCCTATTCCCTATGGTGCTAATGACGTTGGCTCTAAGAAGTTCCTCCCATTTCTTAAATTCGGGCTTAAGTTCATTGAGCTCCATTCCATATGGATCTCGGTTCACCTCCTTTCCCTTTCGGGTGACACGGGTAGGAGCGGCTCTTGGGTTAAAGAGGCGCTCACAGATGACATCCTTATCCGCTAGAGGAGTTTGGTAGGGAAGAGAGCGGTCATTGATTCCATCAAGGATAGTGAGTGACCACTTATCCGAGTAGACACATGTCCCTCGGTTGGGAATTCCTAGCACTTGAGCAAATTGGGTTAAGGAAATGGTGTAGTCGTTTTGATTGATCCTAAACCTAAGGCTAAACTCATCATCCTCTTAAATGAAACCGGTGACACTAGCATAGAACTCTAACACAAACCTAGGACAAATAGGTTCATCGATGTCAAGGAGACAATCGAATTGAATAGCGGCTAGTTCTTGACGGAGATTGGTATTGTCGACAAAAGATGAGTGAAAGATTCTACCCTCACGGAAGTACCTTGTTTCTAGCCTCTTAAAGATTTCGACTTGTTCCTTGGCGAGTCCTTTGGTTTTGTGATGTTTGGGAATGTAGTTAAGGGTATCCTTGTGATCATAGAATTTTGCGGCTACCATGGTTATTCCTATGAGCAAGAATTTACATGTTAAAAATGAGAATAAACTTAACGTTTTGGTTCTAGTGTGTGCCTATATGAAAACGATTTGGAGTTACGGTTATCTCGACTCATTTTATGCATAAAATGGTTTTTAGTGGGGATGTTTGGCAAACGACATGAGATAACCCAAACGCTCCTAGTTCAATGTGGCTTCATTTGAATATACCCGGGAATGCATATTAGTTATGCAATACCTTTAGTATTCAAGAGCATGCAAGTGATGAAAATTTAACGTTTCTATTTGTGTTAACAATGAAAAATTGTTTTCCTACAAGTGAGAAGCTTTTCAAAAATTTGACATGGGGTGTTTGGTTATTTGAATAAAACCTTATAGTCATTATCTTTTGATTAGTGGGAAACATGATTTGTTTATGCAATATGACAATGTAGTACCTAATTTCAATGACTAGTTATGCAATTTGCTAATTGAATCCATGTTTTGTACAAGAATATACATAAACCCCATGTAATGATTTTGTGCACAAATTAGAATCCTAGACTCAGAATTAAGAGATAAAATGTAGTTAGGATACTTACAATGATGTTATCTTCAGTGATTTTTGGATGAGAAAATGTCAATAATGAGTTAGGTTTAATGTTTACACGTTTTGGTAAAGTGGGTTGTGAGGAATAAGATATTTTGTATGTAGCATTTTTACAACTGTAGTCACCACGGACCAGACGGCACCAAAAAATTGGTTCCGCCTTTGTTGTCGTTTGGTGCCGTGGGAACAGTAGCAGTTTCAAACAAATTTGTTTTGTTTTGTTTGTTCTAAGGTTTATACTATGTTTTACCTACATGTTTGGTTCCATTAACCCCAAACCAAGTCTAAGAAGATTAAATGGTTCTCGTTTGAGAGGCTTGGTTAGAATGTCGGCAATGTTGTCTTCGGAGGATACTTTCTCAATTGAGATGTTTCCTTTTTGAACATTGTCGCGAAGAAAGTGATGACGGATTTCAATATGCTGTGTACGAGCATGTTAGACGGGATTTTTGCTGAGATCAATAGCTCCTTTGTTGTCTCAAAATATAACGATATCGTTGAGATGAATTTCGTAATCCACAAGATCTTGCTTCATCCAAAGAGCTTGTTGACATGCTTTTCCGGCTGATATGTACTCGACTTCAGTAGTTGAGATGGCTAAGGCCGTTTGCTTCTTTTCAAACCATGAGGTAAGGCAATGTCGACAAAAGTGCAAATACCACTTGTACTTTTTCTATCGACATAGTCACCAGCATGATCCGAATCAGCATACACTACAGTTTCTACACCCGTTCCTTTGGGATACCATAATCCTTAACATGTCGTTCCCTTAATGTATCTAAATATCCTTTTCAAGGCTTCTAAGTGTGATACCTTTGGATTTTCTTGAAAGCGAGCACATAGACAAACACTAAACATAATGTCGGGTCTACTAGCCATGAGATAGAGTAAGCTACCGATCATTCCTCGATATTTAGTGTTATCTACCGATTCACCTTCCTCATCCTTGGTGAGTTTAGTGTCCGAGGACATGGGTGTCTTAGTTGGTTTTGAGTCTTCAAGACCAAATTTCTTAAGCATATCTTTTATATATTTAGATTGGTTAAAGAATATGCCATCTTCTAGTTGTTTAATTTGAAGTCCTAGAAAGAAGTTTAATTCACCCATCATACTCATCTCAAACTCATCGTGCATGATTTTAGAGAAATCATCACATAACTCTTGACAAGTTGATCCGAATATGATGTCATCAACATATATTTGAACAATGATATTATGTGATTCCTTTTTCTTGGTAAAAAGAGTGTTATCTACTAATCCCATGGTGTATTTGTTTTCAACAAGAAAAGTCTTAAGTCTAGCGAGCACATAGACAAACACTAAACATAATGTCGGGTCTACTAGCCGTGAGATAGAGTAAGCTACCAATCATTCCTCTATATTTAGTGTTATCTACCGATTCACCTTCCTCATCCTTGGTGAGTTTAGTGTCCGAGGACATGGGAGTCTTAGTTGGTTTTGAGTCTTCAAGACCAAATTTCTTAAGCATATCTTTTATATATTTAGATTGGTTAAAGAATATGCCATCTTCTAGTTGTTTAATTTGAAGTCCTAGAAAGAAGTTTAATTCACCCATCATACTCATCTCAAACTCATCGTGCATGATTTTAGAGAAATCATCACATAGCTCTTGACAAGTTGATCCGAATATGATGTCATCAACATATATTTGAACAATGATAATATGTGATTCCTTTTTCTTGGTAAAACGAGTATCATCTACTAATCCCATGGTGTATTTGTTTTCAACAAGAAAAGTCTTAAGTCTAGCGAGCACATAGACAAACACTAAACATAATGTTTGGTCTACTAGCCGTGAGATAGAGTAAGCTACCGATCATTCCTCTATATTTAGTGTTATCTACCGATTTACCTTCCTCATCCTTGGTGAGTTTAGTGTCCGAGGACATGGGAGTCTTAGTTGGTTTTGAGTCTTCAAGACCAAATTTCTTAAGCATATATTTTATATATTTAGATTGGTTAAAGAATATGCCATCTTCTAGTTGTTTAATTTGAAGTCCTAGAAAGAAGTTTAATTCACCCATCATACTCATCTCAAACTCATCATGCATGATTTTAGAGAAATCATCACATAGTTCTTGACAAGTTTATCCGAATATGATGTCATCAACATATATTTGAACAATGATAATATGTGATTCCTTTTTCTTGGTAAAAAGATTATTATGTACTAATCCCATGGTGTATTTGTTTTCAACAAGATAAGTCTTAAGTCTATCGTACCAAGCTTTTGGTGCTTGCTTAAGACCGTATAATGCTTTCTTGAGTTTGAAGACATGATGTGGTTTCTCAAAGTCGGTAAAACTGGGAGTTTGAGCAACATATACTTCTTCGTTAATAAACCCATTAAGAAACGCACTCTTAACATCCATTTGAAATAATTTAAATTCATAAGCACATGCATATGCAAGTTAGATTCTAATAGACTCGAGCCTAGCTACCGGTGCATAAGTTTCATCATAATCAATCCCTTCTTGTTGATTATAACCTTGTGCGACAAGCCTAGCTTTGTTTCTAGACACTACACCATTTTCATCCATTTTATTTCGAAAAACCCATTTCGTTCCAATTATAGTTTGATCTTTAGGTTCTGGAACTAATTTCCAAACATCATTTCTAACAAATTGGTTTAACTCTTCTTGCATAGCAATTATGTTAGGATTTAGTAAATCCAGTTATTAAAGAGTCGGTCACCTCAAGTATATGTAATCGTTAGAAAGCTCGTAGTCGTAGTTATTATATGTTAAGTAGTATTTAGTTAAGTAACACCGTGGAGGACGGACGGGTCTTTACCCACTGTATGCCTGATCCACAGCCCGTAGGTGGCGATTTGTGTAAGACTATAAATACTCTCTACCTCCCAAGGTAGAGAGTTGGAGCTCATAATAATCCTTTCATTTTCTCTCATTAAGTTCCCAAACTCTAATTCTTTCTCTCTCTAAAACCTAATATTAAACGCCTACTTGTGATTATGATATGATGTGTTTGTGAAATCCAATATGTTACAAATGGTATCAAGAGCCCTGGTTTGATCATCTCTCTTACATATCCTTGGATTTCTAGTGGTTTTAGATGGTTTTTGAGTTTGAAAAAGTTTAGTGGTTTTTGCATCATTTGGATCATTTCTTGTGTTAAAGTTTGAATTTTGGGTGTACTTTTGTGTTTAGAATCATTGTAAGTGCCTGGGTTTTGATTTGGAAAGCTTGAATCACTGTGGTTGGGCTTGTTTTGGATTGAAAAGTGTGTTTTTAAAGTTTTTCTTGCTAGCGACTTGACTCTCGTAGTGTTTTTCTTCGTAGCGACTTGCTTCAGTAATTGTTAGCGAGTTGTAGTGTTAATTGTTAGCGACTTGAGCCTAGCGACTTGTCTATTGAGACAAGCCGACAAACAGTACAAGTTAGTGGATTCTCCACTACGGCTAGCGACTTTGTTAGGTTAGCGATTTGCTTTCAATTTTGTTAGCGACTTGTACTTTGTATTCTCAGCGACTTGATATTAGCGACTTGGATCTTAGCGAGTTGTTCTTTAGCAACTTGACTGTTTAGCGATTTGGTATTATAGCGACTTGTGTCCAGCGACTTGGGTCTTAGCGACTTGGTGCTTAGCGACTTGGTTCAAGGATTCTTAGCGACTTGGTTGATCTTTTGTTTGTAATACGGTTTTCTCTTGATTTAGTAAAATCCCGTGAAAGAATCTATTTCCCGGTTTAATCATAGAGTTATAAAATCCCGTGAAATCTGTAAACATGTCTACCAACGTACCTACAATCATCTCCACTATTGTTGAGGATGTTCAAGCAGCTGGTTCAGACACTCGTCCACCCATGCTTGACAGAACTGACTATGACTCATGGGCTCAACGAATCAGGTTGTATTGTCTTGGAATGGAAAATGGAGTCAGCATTCTCAAGTCTATTGATGAAGGACCGTATCAGATTGAGACTACAAGAGACATAATTGATACTGTTGTAGATGGAACCATGATCTTTGGTTTTGACAGACCAAAAACGTATGATGAGCTCAGTGATAAAGAGAAAAAGAGATTCGATGCTGATATCAGGGCTTCAAACATTATACTTCAAGGTCTTCCAAAAGATATCTACAAGCTTATCAATCACAACACAGAAGCCAAGGTTGTTTGGGATAATGTCAAGATGCTTCTCTCGGGTTCTGAATTGACTAAGGAAGACAGAGAATCACAGCTGTATGATGAATTTGAGCACTTCAAGATGAAACCAGAAGAGAGTATCAATGAATATTACGTGAGATTCCACAAGCTTGTGAATGATATGAGGAATATCAAAATGACTATGCCAAATATTCAGCTGAACTCAAAGTTTGTGAACAACATGAATCCCGAATGGCATAAGTTTGTCACCTCTGTGAAGCTAACCAAAGGATTGAAGAATACAAACTATGAGCAACTGTATGCCTTCCTTCTTTAGAATGAGAAACATGCTATGTTTGAAAAAAGGATTCTTGAACAGTTCAAAACCAACCAGGGAGAAACAAGTTCGTCAAATGACTCTACAGCTTTTTACACCAATGTTGGAATTACCACCAAAGCTTCTCAAGTCATACCCATGGGTAATGGTAATTACAAGCTCCTCCCTGATCTAGCATATAAGCCTCCTGACCCAAACACATTCATGGAAAACTTCATCAATCAACTGTCTCCCATGGTTAGTCAAAACATGAACTCTCTACCACACACCAACAATAACCTCAGAACAGCATACAATCCACACAATCAAGCTACTGTCAGAGATGGGAAGGTTATGGTGCAACCAGTTCAAGAAAGGCAGTATGAACAGGGAAGAGGTGGAGTTGGTAGAGGATATATGGCAAATCAAAATCGTGGAAGGAATCCAAATCAAGGACATGCAAAGCCAGTCAAGTGCTACAACTGTGGTGGTGATGGACATATAGCTAGAAACTGCACATCTCCAAAACGCCCACAAAATGCAGAGTACTTCAGAGACAAGATGTTACTTGTGCAAGCTCAGTATAATGGAGCTGTGTTAGATGAAGAGGAGCTGTTGTTTCTTGCTAAGGGCAATGCCAAGACATATGATGCAGATGTG
Organism: Chrysanthemum seticuspe; assembly: GCA_019973895.1. Lineage (NCBI taxonomy): Eukaryota > Viridiplantae > Streptophyta > Magnoliopsida > Asterales > Asteraceae > Chrysanthemum > Chrysanthemum seticuspe. Next base: position 135,750,220 of record BPTQ01000005.1, on the reverse strand, counting down.
GATGAGCAGCCAATTCAGGAGATAGGTCATAATCATCATAATGCCTTTCAAGTTGCAGACTGTGATGCATACGACTCTGACGTCGATGATGAACCTACTGCACAGACAATCTTCATGGCAAGCATTTCTCCAATGGTCTCTCCAAAGGTCTCATCATCACAGCAAGCTGGTCCATCCAAAGAATCAATTATCTCAAAGGTATTAAAACTATATAATGATGTTGATGAGCAAAAGATGCATAATAAAGTACAATCTCTTGAAAATTATGAATCAGATATTGATGATGAGGGTAATAGCAATATTGTCCCATATGATCAATATGTGAAGCAAAGTGAAAGTGAGATTGTACCAAGTAATGCATCTTCTGCAGTAAATGATGACTATGCTTTTGAAGAATACACTGCCTGTGCCCCTGATGATTCTGTTATCCCTGAACTGAATGCCTATAAAGAACAAGTTGCTATTTATGAATAGCGTGCTAAGTTTGAGCTAACTACCCGTGAGTAGGAAATGGATGACCAAATGCATACAATTATTAGAAAAAGTAATTTTAGAGAATAAGTGTTAAAACAAGAGTTAAACTCCTAACAAGAAAAGCTTTCTAAAACTGTTAAGCAAAAGCAAGAGCTGCAAGATAATGTTAAAGTGCTTAAACAAGAATTCAATGCTAAGGAATCAAAACTTTTGAATGATTTTTCTAATCTAAAAACTTTGAAAAACAAGCTTGAAAATAAGTTGTACGTACAAGGGAATACCATTCAGACTGCTCACATGATCACTAAGAATAGAGTTCTCAGCGATAAGCATAGTATTCCCATTGTAGAGAAACCTAATCCTGAGTATGGTAAGATAGCAAAAGCTGCTCAAAATGTGATCTATGATGGTAATGAAATCCTTAAGCCTAGGCGGAAACCTAGTTGCGCTGAGTGCAAGGAAGAGGATAGAAAACTAGATGATGCATCTAGGGAGAAAATGGATAAGAAGCTTAACGATCCTGCGTGTAAAAAGAATAACATAACTATCAAACCCCACGATTACACTAAGGAAAATTGGATCTCCCTGAACATGTTTAAGCCTCAAACTCAATTAACCCCAGAACAGATCTTTTGGAAGAAAGATATGGATAAGCTAAAAGTTAATGTACTTGTTGAAACAAACACTCCCCTTAGGAAAATGCCTGCAGCTACTGTGTATCCTCCAAATACACCAATGCATCTAGTTCCTAGATCGATTGCCACTAATAGCAAAACCTTAATCAGCCTGTATGTTGTTTATCAACTATTCGTTGATTTTGTATGCAGGTACGCCCGACGTTTGCAGCTGATCAGAATGAAGCGGTCAATACATAGCCGCATCCTCACACTACACATTCATCTCTAAAGAAATCATGATAAGTGCATCAACGACTCTGATATTTTCACTCCATGCTTCTGCTACGCTGCTGCCAATATCATGAATCAACGAAAGCTTCCGCTACTCTGATGAGAATATATCATGATCCAGAATGTGAGCATGTCGGTGCAAATGTCACAACATCACATAATACCAACATCACAATGGATGAGTCAGAGATTTATGTTAGCTGATGATCTCAAAGCTGGCTCAACACTCATTATCACGTGGATCAGTTAAAGACCTCCACTTGGATTATCCATACATGCAAAAATGAAGAATCAATGACTACGAGCTACAAAGCAAAGAACATTAACAATTATCCAAGGAAAATCTTATAGTAATATTTGTTTGTATTCAATGTATTTTTGAGGTGACCTCCCTTAGGGGGAGATTGTTAGGATTTAGTAAATCCAGTTATTAAAGAGTCGGTCACCTCAAGTATATGTAATCGTTAGAAAGCTCGTAGTCGTAGTTAATATATGTTAAGTAGTATTTAGTTAAGTAACACCGTGGAGGACGGATGGGTCTCTACCCACTGTATGCCTGATCCATAGCCCGTAGGTGGCGATTTGTGTAAGACTATAAATACTCTCTACCTCCCAAGGTAGAGAGTTGGAGCTCATAATAATACTTTCATTTTCTCTCACTAAGTTCCCAAACCTCTAACTCTTTCTCTCTCTAAAACCTAATATTAAACGCCTACTTGTGTTACAAATTACCCAAGATTCATCTTTTATTGCTTCATTTATGTTTTTTGGTTCGATGGTAGATACAAAACAAAAATTATTACTTTGATTTTGGGCTTGTGATCATAAGGTTCTTTGATTTAGTTGTCCTATGACCTTTTCTAAAGGATGACTTTTGGATTCTTTGATGTTTATAATCTCATTATTTAATGGTTCATCTTCCTTGTCATTTTCAATTATTTCTTGACTTTCTACAAGTTGACTTTCAACTAAGTCATCATCTACCAAAGGTGATGTCTTAGAGGGAGGTGGACTTTCGTCGAAGGTTATGTTCAATGATTCCTCGACTCTCATTGTTTCTTTGTTTAAGAAAATGTTAGCTTTACTAGTTTGAGAATAACTAAGAAATACACCTTCATAAGACTTTGGGTCAAACTTGGTGAGATAATCTTTAGTATTAAGAATGAAACATTTACATCCAAATACTCTAAAATATCCTAAAGTTGGCTTTTTACCTTTATAAAGCTCATATGGTGTTTTGTTTAAGAAATGACGTATTAAGACTCTATTTAAAATATATGTAGATGTGTCAACGGCGTTACACCAAAACTTTTTAGGAATATTTTGTTCATTAAGTTCTACTCATTTCTTGAATGGTTCTATTTTTACGTTCTACAACTCCATTTGATTGAGGTGTTCGAGGAGCCGAAAAGTTATGTGTTATACCATTTGTATCACAAAAGTTTCCAAATTATGTTTCATTGTCAAATTCACGTCCATGATCCATTTGGATCGACACAATTTTAACACCTAGTTGATTTTGAATTTTCTTGCTAAGAATTTCAAATTTATCAAAAGCTTCATTTTTGGTTTTCAAAAACAACGTCCAAGTAAACCTTGAGTAATCATCTACTATGACCAAAGTATATAAGTTGCCTCCATAGCTTCTTATAGCGGACGGACCAAACAAGTCCATATGCAAAAGTTCTAGACACTTAGATGTGGACACCATGTTTTTAGCCTTATGGCTACTATGGGTTTGTTTACCAATTTTGCAAGCGTCGCAAAAATGTTGGTCATATTTTAGTTTTGGTAAATTCCCAACTAACTCTTTTGAAGATAGGTTTTGTATGAGTCTCATATTAGCGTGACCCAAAGGTCTATGCCATAGAGTTGAGCTATCATCTAAATTTGTTAGACAAAGTTTGTCATTAGATGTTTTATCTATTTTCATGACGTAATATATTATTTTTCCTAACTCCTTTAGCTATGGTGATACCATCTTTTAGTATTTTACTACCATTTTATTCAAATAATACTTTATACTTTTTATCACATAATTGGCTAATACTAAGTAGATTAAATCCTTACATATCGACATGAGCAACATTTTCAATAGTCAGGGAGTTATGAGCGATCGTACCTTTTCCAATGATTTTGCTTTTAAGATTGCTACCAAAAGTGACATTACCTCCGTCATACTCTTGGTATGTTGAGAAGAGGCTTTTGTTGCCCGTCATGTGTCGTGAGCATCCACTATCTTTTATCGACTCATCAGGTTCCAATCCAACTTTCAAGCATACCTAAGACATAAATAACTCAAGCGTTTGGTCCCCAATATCTCATGGGTCCGTTTGGGTTAAACATACCATTTACTTGGTTCATGTATGGAAATGATGGGTAAGAGTTCCATGACATGTAATCCGGAGTTTGATATGGTCTAGGGAAGTTTTGATTCCAACCGTTATGTTGATTGTTGGGTTGCATGTTGTGGTTGCTCTTAGGAAATGGGCGTTTGGCAAAAGGTGTTTTATGTCGTTGTTGAGTAGTTTTTTATCTAAATTCATTTTTAGCAAATCCTACTCCTGATGTGACAGCAGGTTTTAGTTTAACACTATCCTTGGTGTTCTTTGTTACTTTGAAAAATTCACTACGGTCCGTATTACAAACATTCTGTCCTGCTGCAGTCCCCACGACACCAATTTTTTCAAAGGACGAAACCCTTATTTTGGGTTCGTCTGGTCCGTACTGCACTGCAGCAGTTTTGACAGTTTGTTTGTCTTTTTCGGTCGTTTTGGTTTGACTCTTTGGAATTAACACCTCATTAAATCCCAACCCATTCATGTTTCCTGGTGTTTTTTGAATTCTAACTATTTCAACGGCATAAGCAATGTTTTTGTTAAACCTTTTAAATTTAGAATTGTGTTCGATTAGAACATCTTGTGTGAGTTTTAGTTTTTCTATTTCAAGATTAAGCTCTTGACATGATTTGCAACCATCGTCATTTGCTTTTCCCTTTTCTAATCGTTTTGCCTTTTCTTTTAACTCATAGACTTCATTTTCTAAAAATTCCTTTTTAGTCTTTAAAAAATTATTTTTAGTTATGATTTTTAGACTAAGCTCACATAATTGATTATATTGTTTTTGCAAAGTGTCATCATCAATACAGGAATAAGATGAGTCGGAATGTACCTCGTTTGACTCATGTGCCATTAGAGCGATCTCATCCTTGCTCGATTCTTCATCATCCTCACTATCGCTCCAGCACCACTTACAAAAGCTCGTTGATTTTTGCTTTTAGGTGGCTTGGGACAATCTCCTATTAGATGACTTGCATCACCGCATCTAAAACACTTTCTTTCACCTTTGCCCTTTTTGTCATCCCGATCTTTTTGGAATGGCTTCTTTTCTTCTCGAGGTTGTCTTACAAACTTTCCTCTTCTTCTAAAGAACTTTTTGAAATCTCTAACGGCCATGGCATACTCCTCATCTTCACTACTGGAGCAAGATTCTTCATCATCGCTTGATTCCGTTCTTGCTTTTAGAGCAACGGATTTGATTTTCTCTCTTTTTCCTTTAATGATTTCCGAATCTTTTTCCATCACCATTTCGTGTACTTTGAGGTTTCCGATAAGCTCGTCTAGTGTCACTTTTGAGAGATCTTTTGATTCCTCAATAGCCGTCACCTTAGCTCTCCACTTTGGATGGAGTGCTCTAAGAAATTTCCTGACAAAGTTCTTACTACGAAAAGATTCATCAAGTGCCTTAAGAGATGTAATAATAGTATTAAAGCGAGCAAAGCCACAATCAATGGTTTCATCTTCAGGGATAACAAATTGTTCATATTGTTGAACAAGAAGATCAATTTTGTTATCCTTGACTTGTGAATTTCCTTGATGTGTAAATGTGTAATAATCAAAGATTCCCAAATATCTTTAGCGGTTTCACACATAAAAATTCTTTCATATTCTTATAAAGCATCATTTTAGCTTCATTATTTTTAGCAATTAATTTCTTTTGTTCATCAACAGAAATATCTTTTGTTTTAGAACTAAAATCCCCTTTAACAATGACAAACCAAAGATCTATATCTTTTGATTTTACATATGTTTCAAAATGGTTTTTCCAATAGAAAAATCCATTGGTTTCAAAGAGTGGTGGTCTTTGCATAGATTGCCCTTCTTTAAAGTTTTCAGAATCCATGGATCGTTTCAAGTTTATAAAATACAATATATTTTAGAAATTCTTGAGCAACGAGGCTCTGGTACCAATTGTGGAAAACTAGAAGGGGCGTTGAATAGTTACCGATTAAAAACTTTGTTTTGAAACTTATTGAAAGATCAATTGATATTGATCTTAGATATGTTAGTGAAATATGTAAACAATATATAAAGAGTAGATAAGGAAAGAAACAATCAAACCACAACAAGTTGTTTATAGTGGTTCGGTCTACAAGGACTCTTTTTCCTTGCCCTACTCCACTCCCCGAGTCTCACACTCAAGAGTTTAACTTCACTAGTCAACAAGCTCCTTTAACCGGAGGAGAAACCTTTACACTTCTGTCACACCCCCAAATTACCTGTTTTGCAGCGGAACGGAATTCCTGGGGATTGACTGTCATAGCATCACAATCGCAGTTATATTGAACGACCTAAAGTGTCGTTTGGAAAATACATCTCTTGATTTAATAAAAACATTCAGAGTTACAAAGATAGGTCCCAAATAAAAGTTACTATGTGCGGAAAGTAAGTTTGGTACAAGTCAAACGATGTTTTTAAAGTGTATAAATCCCATGTGAGACGCGTCGTCACCGCGACTCTATGATATGTCCACATGCATGCCATGAAGTGAATGCCTTAGATACCTGAAAATACATTGCTAAAAGTTTCAACACAATGGTTGAGTAAGTTCATAGAGTTTATGTAAATGTTCATACGACTACCACAAGTATAAATATGTATGACAATGATGTCACAAAATGATGTTACAATTGCTTAAGCACATGACACCGAAGCTCTGACTGATGTTCGCCCCAACAGAGTGTCTTGCCAAACAACTCAAATAATGTTTATGAAATGAAATGCATCCGTATGACTAGTTGGGATCCACCAACCCGGATGGAGGTGTCACCCTCGATAGATCTATCCACTCACCCACGCTTCTAGGAAATTAACGGTTCATGCTTATGAAATGGGGACATTTAACTGGCAATGAGGTAACTTAAGCAATATAATGAATTTGACATACTTGGTAGCGTAATAAAAATGGTGTGCAATGTATTCTCCCCCGTAGGTTTGAAATAAAGTAAAAACTTGAATAAATCGGGGCTATGAAAACTCACCTGTTGCAATGATTATGATAACAAAAGTGGATACACTGAAATGTAGCGTGAATCTCGAAACTGACCTATTATGAATGATATGATATGTAATAAGTCATGATGTAATGTTATGCATGCATTTCGTATGTTATTTATACCACTTGTGAATTTTGAAAATAATACTCTTCGTCGAAAAATACTCTTTTGACGTCTTGACCATTCTTAAATTACTTTACAAGTATTTACGTCAAAATGTCATCCTACAATAGTTTCTTAATGATTTATTGTGAAATTATAACTTTTCGTCATAAAATAATGTCGTTGGAAATTTCATGAAAGTGACTAAAATGGCCTCGAAAAGCTCGTCATAAAATGGTGTTCGTCGAACGTTAGGAAACGAACTCAACGGTTTTGGAAAGCTTGTATCATGATCTCAAAGTTTTGGCATTTAAGTTTTTATCCTAGAGGTCTCGTTCATAGAGAAAAATATAGGTTAAGTATGGTGATTTTGTCCAAAATGTAGTTTAAAAGTGAATTTCGGCAAAGTTTAAGCAACCGTAGTTAATTCATTACAACTCCGCTATACAAACGGTTGGTCATTTTGGAAAATATGCTTGGTGATCTCACTTTTATTAGAAGACATCTCTTTACAAAAAGTTCTACGTCAACGTTAAAAATAGCCTTCAATATGGTCACTTGTTTACCGTAACACTTGTCTAATAAAAATAATATAGTTTTTCTTAAATAATAAAGTTACGGCAATTTTGTGTAAACGTGTATAGTTTAAGTTCTACAAATCCGTTTTCTACGTATTATACGTCCTTAGCTTCGTATCAAAGTATACTAATATATTTTTGATAAGTCGAAATAATTTATAACGCTTAAGACTCGTTTTTGACTCGTACAAAACAAAAACAGTTTGCTGAAATTTTCAGGATATATATATTTCGTCGTCAAACTTGAAAAATTCATAACTTCTTCGTTATAGCTCCGTTTTAATCCGTTCAAGCGGCCACGGATTCGTTTTAAAGTATATTTTCTAAATATCTAGGCCAAAAATTTATGTCTACTGTCGGATTTTCCAGAATTACAAAATAAGACCAGACCCTTTTTAAGACTTGTCGAAAAGAGTTTTTCTCGTGCTAAACCTATTCCAATCCCTTCAAAACAACTCCGAAGCTATTCTAATCCTACCATACACCTTCTTAGGGTGTCATGGGTTCCTAAACATCATCAAAACTAATATATAACAAGGGATAATGTATAGGATGACTTATATATGTATAACTCTAAAAACAATGTAAAAATGGTATAAATATCCATAAGTCTTGCATGCTTTGCTCAAAAATGATGAAATAAATATGAAATGATAATGAAAGATGTAAAATGAAAATGATATGCTTACTAGTTTACTTGATGAGGTGACTAGAACAAAGGATTAAACCTAAACACCCTAGGTTTTTATTTCAAAACCTAAACAAGAGTGTATACTAGATTGTTTAGAACTTGATTTGGAAAATTTTTATGAATCACTTCTTGCACCTATGGATGGCCGGTTCTTGGAGAGGAAAAACAAGAGAGAAGAAAACTTGACTAACTTGAATTATTGTGAATGAAGTGAATGAAAGGAAGGTTGAGTATAAATCTCAATATGTAAGAAAATAATTTTTACCAACTAATTAATGCACCACCCCCTTGGCCGAAGGGGGTATGTATTTGCAAAATACATATTTTTTTTTTCTTTTTTATTGTATATATAAATGTGTGTAAGTAGATGAAATTAAGTGAAGGTAACTTGTAACTTTTATATACATTTGTGCATCTAAGGTAGTTTTAGCTCAAAATAACTTTTAATGGATTCAAGTAAAATATATTGAGGTCATCTAAATTGTAAAAATAGATTTCTTGTAAAATTTGAGTGATATAATAATTATCGTGTAGTTTTTAAGAAAAGCGTCGTAATAATATAAATTTAACGATTTATATACAAAAATAAATTTGAAACACTGGGTAAACTCAAAATATTATTTTTATAAACTAAATGTAAGTATAAAAATATGTCGGGATAGTTTTTGGATGTATCGAATTAAATGTTCAAAATAATAACTTACGCGATAGCGTTTATTTAATATGAAATTTACGCGTTTAAGGTGAAATGCAAAATCATGAATGAACTAACATGATGAAAATGATGTTAATGAAATGTAGACTAAACTTAGTCTATATGAAATGTCCGTGATGATATGATCATGAATTCGCCGCTAAACCATTAAGGTTACGCGAATTTGGAACACGCAAACCTAGTTTACGATAAATGATGAAATTGTGAAGCATGAATTGTTTTGAGAAATGACCTGAAATTACGAGTTGTCACATTCGCCCAACCAAAAAGGAATTCAGTCCCTGAATTCAGTCCATGTTAGGTTCTACAGTGTTATCGGTGAAAGGTGAGGATATTTGGGTCGTATTGGTTCGTCCAGTGTTTTTCTGAATCGCACCACGCCTTTCCAAGGCAAGATTTCGAACATAAATTATGTTGCCAACTTGAAATTCTAATGGTTTGCGGCTTATGGGACATATTTCCAAAATTTGCATCGTATAACGATGTAGCTTATCTAGCTATATGTTGTTACTTGTAACTGATTCTTGATTTGTATGACTTCTTTGTTTGTTTCATGAATGAGTTATGGACTAATGAATTGGACTTTCCTGATTTTAACCCGTGAATAAGTGATTGATACCTCAACCTCACAGTGCCTCAAATGGTGTAGTCAATATGTTCATGAGCTAACTATTGTTGTAAAGAAACTTGTCGATGGAGAATGATTTGCCTAACCATTTCTAGAAAGTCACACTGGCTTGAGCATTTTATCTAATGTGGGAATTGTTCTCTCGCTCTAACCATTGAGCTGAGGATAGTAGGCGGTAATCATGTCCTAGTAGGTTCCATGGAAATCCTGAAATGATTGTCAGCAGTCTAAGGTGGATCGAATAGCTTATAATAGGTACAACTGGAATTAATACCACGTGTCTCGTGTTAGATTTCAAAATGTTAAATCTGTCGGAAATGACCTTATTGAAAAGAATAGATTATAGGTAACAGTTGTGATTCCTCGCGTTTCTAGTCCTAGCGAATGTCATGACTTGAGTCTTACCTGCCTAAGGTGCTTAGTCTCTATGACTAAAATGTTTATTGTTTGATTATCGAAGTGTTTCCATGCTCCATGTCGTAAAGTCACAAACCTTAAATATTTAAGTGAGGTGGTGTAGTGGTTGATTTTCAAGATTTGTTCCGATATTGTGTGCTTCCAAAAATAGTTCATCACTAATATTGTTATCATGCTAGCAAGAAAATAGATATCAGCTCATACTAGGTCGAAGAATGTTTGTTCTAGTTTCACTTGTAGATGGGGAGTCATTGATTGTCCGACATGTTCAAACCTGTGGCATCTCTTGATATGGAAGTGAGGTTACTTGGAATTTCTAGAGAACACAATGCCTTAGGGGAAGTTTATATCGATAACCTTAATTTAACTAAATTTTCCTTTAAGGGAAACTCATTGTAGGGAAGTTCACATATTGTTGAAGCCTTGTTTAATGGAATGTTCTGTAGTCTCAATTAGGAGGATTGGTTTATTTCTATAGTGTCGCTTAGTGTGTATTCGATTCGTACTAAATCTTGTGACTCGGTATAGCTGGCACTTTTGAAATGATAGAATTTGGCTTCTAGTCCAAAGGTAGTGGTTCAGATTATCTCATGATGTCTTAAGCTTTATGTTGAGTTTGAATCATCCTAATACCTAGTTCTAGTCCTTGTGGGAAATTCTGAAACCCTTTCATTGTTTTCCTGCATCGAGGAATCCTCCTCGTAAATGGTATAAAAAGTCTTTCCTAAAAAGGTCATTCGTCAAATCCTAACTTATCGGTTGAGTGAGAGATAAATGGCGTAAGCATCTATAGAGTGTTAACAAAAAGGAATGTTTATGCACGATTTATCTGATTATAAAACTTTGCTTTTGAATGAGGATTGTTTTAGGAGATTTGAAATGATGCTTGTTACTTTCATGACATAATTCTTCCTGAATTATACATAGGTGATCAGGCCATGTATAATCAAGGACAAATGATGTGATGCTTGGTTTTGTTGAAATGGTATTATGTTTCTCCGAAGTTTTAAATGATATTCAACGTTTTGTTTTGTAAGACAATGGCTCAAAAATTTTTCAGAGTAACATGAAAATCGTTTCGCATGATGGTATTAAATAGTTGATAAAATGACTGAAAATCAATTGATAGGGTGGTAACGAAACAACTTGTTTTAAAACTTTAGGAAACAATGTTTCTAAGATGGTGATAAAATAGTTCGAAATAAAATCAAGTGAAATAATTTCATGAAATAGTAGCAGAATAACTTGGAATAAAATTTGTTGAATGGTTTGTAGGATACATAGGAGAACCTCATCGAGTAGTAATAGTCTACTAATTGGTCAAGAATAAAGTTGGCCTAACCCCTAGTAAGATAGTGATGTATCGTCGTGAAATGATGGAAAATTGGGCAATTGGAGTAAGGAATGAAATAAACAAAGGTGGTGATTATCGTAGAGATAATAAATGATAAAGATTACATTAACTAGAAAGGTACTTATTATATATTCCTGTTGGTGGTCTAATCGTGTTTCAAGTCTAGGAGTAGTAGGCGGTCTAGCAGCAATAGCCCTAGAACTCTCGCAGTCCTCAAACCAATGAGATAGTGCAATGTCTATAATCTTAGTGATAGATGGTAATGATGTGTCAAATCATGCACGCTTCCCAAGCTGCAAGTCAGATGCATGAGTATCGTGTATGAGATGTGAAGGTACGGATGGTGCTCAAAATGATAATGATGATGAAAATAACGACAATGATGATAATGGAAATCCTTATGGTGAATTAAGAAAATAGGTTCATTAGGACTAAGCCTATAAGTTCTACCAAATGGTATAATCTGTCCCAGCCGAATGAGAAAAACTATCCTGATCCTATAGTGAATCAATAGTGATCGTGATGGTGTAGGTGCAACTTTGCCCTCCTCAAAGGGTTCAGTCTCATCAACTGATGTTATCGGTGTTGAGTCAACTGATGTTAAAATTGTGATAGGGAATGACAGGGCATTCTCCATGTCAAAGTATGATGTGAGTATGATGGGATGGGTATTTGAAGGCATCTATGTGACAATCGATTTCGAAATGAAAGTAAATAACTCGTAAAATGTGCGTATAAAACCGCATGTTTAGTGACTATGTATTTATGATGAAATGATGAGATGCTATGATGATGTAGTTATAGTCTAGGGTCAATGATGCAACCTAGTTCTCTATAACCGAAGCTCTGATGCCAATCTGTCACACCCCCAAATTACCTGTTTTGCAGCGGAACGGAATTCCTGGGGATTGACTGTCATAGCATCACAATCGCAGTTATATTGAACGACCTAAAGTGTCGTTTGGAAAATACATCGCTTGATTTAATAAAAACATTCAGAGTTACAAAGATAGGTCCCAAATGAAAGTTACTATGTGCGGAAAGTAAGTTTGGTACAAGTCAAACGATGTTTTTAAAGTGTATAAATCCCATGTGAGACGCGTCGTCACCGCGACTCTATGATATGTCCACATGCATGCCATGAAGTGAATGCCTTAGATACCTAAAAATACATTGCTAAAAGTGTCAACACAATGGTTTAGTGAGTTCATAGAGTTTATGTAAATGTTCATACGACTACCACAAGTATAAATATGTATGACAATGATGTCACAAAATGATGTTACAATTGCTTAAGCACATGACACCGAAGCTCTGACTGATGTTCGCCCCAACAGAGTGTCTTGCCAAACAACTCAAATAATGTTTATGAAATGAAATGCATCCGTATGACTAGTTGGGATCCACCAACCCGGATGGAGGTGTCACCCTCGATAGATCTATCCACTCACCCACGCTTCTAGGAAATTAACGGTTCATGCTTATGAAATGGGGACATTTAACTGGCAATGAGGTAACTTAAGCAATATAATGAATTTGACATACTTGGTAGCGTAATAAAAATGGTGTGCAATGTATTCTCCCCCGTAGGTTTGAAATAAAGTAAAAACTTGAATAAATCGGGGCTATGAAAACTCACCTGTTGCAATGATTATGATAACAAAAGTGGATACACTGAAATGTAGCGTGAATCTCGAAACTGACCTATTATGAATGATATGATATGTAATAAGTCATGATGTAATGTTATGCATGCATTTCGTATGTTATTTATACCACTTGTGAATTTTGAAAATAATACTCTTCGTCGAAAAATACTCTTTTGACGTCTTGACCATTCTTAAATTACTTTACAAGTATTTACGTCAAAATGTCATCCTACAATAGTTTCTTAATGATTTATTGTGAAATTATAACTTTTCGTCGTAAAATAATGTCGTTGGAAATTTCATGAAAGTGACTAAAATGGCCTCGAAAAGCTAGTCATAAAATGGTGTTCGTCGAACGTTAGGAAACGAACTCAACGGTTTTGGAAAGCTTGTATCATGATCTCAAAGTTTTGGCATTTAAGTTTTTATCCTAGAGGTCTCGTTCATAGAGAAAAATATAGGTTAAGTATGGTGATTTTGTCCAAAATGTAGTTTAAAAGTGAATTTCGGCAAAGTTTAAGCAACCGTAGTTAATTCATTACAACTCCGCTATACAAACGGTTGGTCATTTTGGAAAATATGCTTGGTGATCTCACTTTTATTAGAAGACATCTCTTTACAAAAAGTTCTACGTCAACGTTAAAAATAGCCTTCAATATGGTCACTTGTTTACCGTAACACTTGTCTAATAAAAATAATATAGTTTTTCTTAAATAATAAAGTTACGGCAATTTTGTGTAAACGTGTATAGTTTAAGTTCTACAAATCCGTTTTCTACGTATTATACGTCCTTAGCTTCGTATCAAAGTATACTAATATATTTTTGATAAGTCGAAATAATTTATAACGCTTAAGGCTCGTTTTTGACTCGTACAAAACAAAAACAGTTTGCTGAAATTTTCAGGATATATATATTTCGTCGTCAAACTTGAAAAATTCATAACTTCTTCGTTATAGCTCCGTTTTAATCCGTTCAAGCGGCCACGGATTCGTTTTAAAGTATATTTTCTAAATATCTAGGCCAAAAATTTATGTCTACTGTCGGATTTTCCAGAATTACAAAATAAGACCAGACCCTTTTTAAGACTTGTCGAAAAGAGTTTTTCTCGTGCTAAACCTATTCCAATCCCTTCAAAACAACTCCGAAGCTATTCTAATCCTACCATACACCTTCTTAGGGTGTCATGGGTTCCTAAACATCATCAAAACTAATATATAACAAGGGATAATGTATAGGATGACTTATATATGTATAACTCTAAAAACAATGTAAAAATGGTATAAATATCCATAAGTCTTGCATGCTTTGCTCAAAAATGATGAAATAAATATGAAATGATAATGAAAGATGTAAAATGAAAATGATATGCTTACTAGTTTACTTGATGAGGTGACTAGAACAAAGGATTAAACCTAAACACCCTAGGTTTTTATTTCAAAACCTAAACAAGAGTGTATACTAGATTGTTTAGAACTTGATTTGGAAATTTTTTATGAATCACTTCTTGCACCTATGGATGGCCGGTTCTTGGAGAGGAAAAACAAGAGAGAAGAAAACTTGACTAACTTGAATTATTGTGAATGAAGTGAATGAAAGGAAGGTTGAGTATAAATCTCAATATGTAAGAAAATAATTTTTACCAACTAATTAATGCACCACCCCCTTGGTCGGCCAAGGGGGTATGTATTTGCAAAATACATTTTTTTTTTTTTATTATATATATAAATGTGTGTAAGTAGATGAAATTAAGTAAAGGTAACTTGTAACTTTTATATACATTTGTGCATCTAAGGTAGTTTTAGCTCAAAATAACTTTTAATGGATTCAAGTAAAATATATTGAGGTCATCTAAATTGTAAAAATACATTTCTTGTAAAATTTGAGTGATATAATAATTATCGTGTAGTTTTTAAGAAAAGCGTCGTAATAATATAAATTTAACGATTTATATATAAAAATAAATTTAAAACACTGGGTAAACTCAAAATATTATTTTTATAAACTAAATGTAAGTATAAAAATATGTCGGGATAGTTTTTGGATGTATCGGATTAAATGTTCAAAATAATAACTTACGCGATAGCGTTTATTTAATATGAAATTTACGCGTTTAAGGTGAAATGCAAAATCATGAATGAACTAACATGATGAAAATGATGTTAATGAAATGTAGACTAAACTTAGTCTATATGAAATGTCCGTGATGATATGATCATGAATTCGCCGCTAAACCATTAAGGTTACGCGAATTTGGAACACGCAAACCTAGTTTACGATAAATGATGAAATTGTGAAGCATGAATTGTTTTGAGAAATGACCTGAAATTAGGAGTTGTCACAACTTCGCTTACACACTATTTCCGACACTAAGCTAAATGTCGAGTTCTTTTCAAGGGTACAACCACTCCCACACACAATGTATTTTAAGGACTAAAATACTAACCACTCACACTCACAAAATTATGATGGTTTGGTACAACAATGAAGTATGAATCAACACGAGATCATACAACACTAAACAAATAAGACTTCCAACTTCTCGTTGAAGCTTGAATGTGACTTGATCTTCTTTGCTACAAAAGAGATCACTAATATGATATGAAACTGAGTTAGAAAGATTAGAGAGAAGGAATGCATAAGAGTATGATAGAAAGGGATGAAAAACTACTTGGTTTGGCTTTGCTATTTATAGCTAAAAACATCAGCAAGCACCACGGACCAAGGAACCCTTGAAAGGGTTCCGCTCGTGTTAATAATTGGTGTCGCCAGCAAGATCTCAAAATCTTGCCAAAGTCAACCATATCTATGAAAGATTGTGTAAGATATGTAGAGCCTAAATCTAAACAAAGTATCTAGTGAAATCTTCTAAGGATTTCAGTGATGCATCACATGATGTCATGTGTTTGTTTTTCTATTTTTAAAAATATGTAAATACATATGTAATGTTTAGTTTTTAAGAAACCAAAACATTCTAAAAACTACTATCATACATTATGGTTTTGATTCATATCAAGATATGATTAATCACAATGTAAATGCTTGAGTGATGAAGATATTATTTGAAAAAGCTTGTTTTAATATCTATTAAACTTGACAAGCTTTAAGCTTTATAAAAATTAAATTTACTTTTGTCGTTATCAAAACTTAGGTAAAGATCAAAAATATAAATAATGTTTTATGACGATATTTGTATTAACACTTTGTTTTGTAGATTTTCAATATACACATGAAGACTTTGACACCCTTAGCTAGGGGGAGTTTCTTGTTAAAGCAAAACATTGCAAAATCATTTGCAATATCATTCATATAGGATTTCATTACATGACGTCCTCCTTGCAAAGATGCAATCATCAAGGGGGAGCATATTCGTCACAAAGACGTAACTATTTGCAAACTTAATTGCAATGCACTAGTTTAGTTTTTCTACTTACTTGACGCCCTCACAAAGGGATGGACTCGTCAAGGGGGAGCTAAGACGAGAACACTTCTCGTCACTTACTCTCTATTTTTTTCATATTTTCTTTTCACATGTTTTTCTTAAAACAATGTGTTAGTTTCTTTTCGACGCTTTTTTTGTTTCGACAAAAAGGGGGAGAAGAGAGTAAAAACTCCAATTCAAACTTTTACGAATTTTAGTTTTTCCTTAAAATAATCTTATGTTTTGTCATCAACAAAAAGGGGGAGATTGTTAATACAAATAAGCCGTAAAAACGTTTATTTATATTTTACGATCTTCTAAATGTTTTGTCGATAACAAACGTAAAATTATTTTAACGAAACAAATAAAATACGTAAATGGTTTGAGCCAATAGTTTACTAACATACTTATATTTTCATATCAATCACTAAACAAGTAATAGTGCTTTCATGATTTAGTAATGCATATGTACAACAACTAGTGTTTACATATTGGGTAGATATATACATACTTAGTATGTATTATAATGGGTAATAGAATGGGTAGAAGTTTAAGTATTTAACCCATGACCTATTGCATGACATCATGCATAAGTCATAATGGGTATTATCCATGACCCATGGAGCTAACCCATAACCCATGGACTAGATGCATTGCATCTTCTAGATATACTGTATCTACTTGGATACCCATGGTCCAAAGCCTAGGACCCATGATCCATGACCCATGACCCATACCCCATGGATAAAGAGGAGCGTCCTACGGTTCCCCCAGTTTAAACTGGACGGATCCCTCAAGCAAGGGATCCGTGGGATCCGTGGAATAGTAGCATATTTTATCTATAAATAGTGAGCCATTTCGTCATTGTGACTAACCTCTTCCACACATATTTTCTCTTAGTGCTGTAAACTCTCTAACCTCAGATCCAAGGGATCTTTCTATGTAGTTTTGTGTTTGTGTGATTCTCTAGGTTCCTCTTAAAGGCGAGATCACCACCTCTTGAAGTCGAGCAAGCTCAAGTCCATGGGTTTCCAAGCTTCGTCATCATCAAGACTACTAATGTTATCTTGTTGATAGTCCTTTCTTCTCTCATTAGAAGTGTTGTGTTGAAGACATGGATGAAAGATGTCTAAAGGATCAAATCAAAGGTATTAGTGAAAGGTGTCGAAGATCCGTGTCAAAGGCATTAGTGAAGGGTGCCAAAAGTCCGTGTCAAAGGCATTAGTGAAGGGTGCCAAAAGTCTGTGTCTAAGGTATTAGTGAAAGGTGCCGAAAAGTCCGTGTTGAAGGCATTAGTGAAGGGTGCCTAGAAGTCAAGTCAAAGGAATTAGTGAAAGGTGCCTAAGGTGTACATTCGATATGGTGTGTCGATGTACAAGATAGATTAGTATTGGGTCAAAGGATATTGATATCCTTGTTGATGTTGTCATAAGAAGTGGATCTCCTTTGGGATAGGTTTTGTGTAGTGTTGGGTAGTAGTTCCTCCTTTGTAATGGAACTCGGTATCTAGCCTTGTACCGGATAAAGTGTAGGCTACGTTGTGATAGGTTTGGTTCTACCTCATGGAATAACCCGGTGTCTAGCCTTGTACCGGATCAAGAGTAGGCGACGTTGTGAAGGCTTCTCCGTCACAAGGAGTTTGTGTTGTGTAGTGATTACGAACTCTCGAGTAGGTGACTCGGGGAGTGGAGTAGGGCAAGGAAGGTGTCCTTGTAGCCGAACCACTATAAATACTCGCGTTTTGGTTTTGTGCTTCTTACTCTTTACCTTTGCATTACATATTTACAGACCTATCTATCAACATCGAACATACACATTTAAATAGATTGACATAAGTCGATCTAAATATTTTAAAACCAAGTTTTAATTGGTAAAACTATTCAACCCCTCCCCCTTCTAGTTTTCCGCATAACACATTAAAGTTTTAAAAAAAACTTATATCAGCCGACATCGCTTCTAAAAAAATAGGGCTCAAGTTATCCGCTCACCTTTCAACTTCAGATACATCCATGAAATGAGCAGCCTCTTGACGTTTAACCTTAATTCTTGTATTTTTTGAAATTGAGGCAAACCTGTTCATCTTTTAATTGCAGATGACGTGTAACCTGCTGAAGTTGTTATTCTCTCCACCATCCTCTGATTAATCTCCTGGTTATCAAGATTTGAATCCATAGATGCATTGCTATATTTTCCACCAACGGGAGCTTCCTCGTCTGCAACAGTATGGATGAAAGTACCATGCTTTCCAACTTTAGCCCCCAACATTGCCATTTTATCTTCTAATTTGTTAGATCAGTCCCAGATAGATCTTACGAGCCTTAATGAAAGTATAGTCACCCTGTGTAATCACAAGAGAACTATGGCGAACCTTTACTAGACTTATGTTTACGCAGAATATAAACACAAGAATCAAGAAGACAATAAACACAAAATACTTGATCCTCTATGGATCTATATTGAATTGCTAATAATGTTATTGACAAGCGTACATCAAACCTAGCCGCTGGTTTCTTTTATACTATTAAGAAACCCTAATTCAGTAGCTTGCAAAACACGTAAAAGATATGCATTATCTATTCCTAATTTAACTCATGCATATCCCAACTAAATACTAATAATACAGAAACTACATATCCACCGAAACAATAAAACTATCAGTGGGAACTGCACTATCCACAGTAACCATACTATCTGCAGGAACAATAAAACTATCCGCAGGAACCTTTATCAGCATGAACCCACTTATTACAATAATTCCTAACAATCCTCCCCTAAACTTGAATTTGACTCAGTTAACTTCAAGTTTCCAGATAGATCTTGAACGTGCAAGAGGATTGAACATAAACAACAACTGAAGCACAAGAATGAACCAGCAGTAACTCCTAGTACCACCAGGATCAACATGAATGCACAAAGACCCATCAGCAGCTCCTATATAGCAGCATCATGAACCTTCAACAGCAACAGCAACCAGAGTAGATTTGATAAGCCTTTACCATGTAGCTACTCACTCTTGGGCTAGTTGGTTCTTGAGTGGAATCATGACATCACCCTGGTGAACCAAGAACCAGTCCAACACTTAGAACATGAATCAATGGTGTGTTGGAGAACCCTAATGGTTTTTGGCAAACCATCACAGCCATCAACGGATTTGAGTTGTCTTTACCTAAAGCCATGAACTCAGGACTAGTCA
This sequence comes from Chrysanthemum seticuspe, assembly GCA_019973895.1. Taxonomy (NCBI): domain Eukaryota; kingdom Viridiplantae; phylum Streptophyta; class Magnoliopsida; order Asterales; family Asteraceae; genus Chrysanthemum; species Chrysanthemum seticuspe. The sequence goes on along the minus strand of BPTQ01000005.1, from coordinate 135,730,757 downwards.
TGGTATTCCACTACCTTTACCATAAGCCATGAACTTGTGGGCTAGCCAACTCTTCATCTATGAGGATATGGTGAGTTGAGCACCATACAACTTATTGACAAGTTGTCAACCTTCCAACGGATTTGATGTCTCTTTACCAGAGCCGTTTTCTCATGGAGTAGCCAATGTTTGGTGTGTTAGACCAGGGTACATTGATAGACCCTCTGATTTTTAGTAAATCAGCAACTATCAATGGATTTGAGAATACTTACTAGAGCCGTACCCCCATAGCAAGTTAACCCTTTGTCAATGAAGACATGGTTAGTTAAAAATCATATATGAGATACCATTGTACAACAGGATCCTCAAAGATGAAAGTTAGCAAACAAAATATATACAGAAAAGATTTTTTTAACACGAAATAAAAGATAAAAAATAAAGAGCACATATAACAACATACCAGACTTCAAGAAGAAGAATCAACAGAAGCAGCAATGACTTTATCCTTCACCCGTTTGACTAACTACTCTGCATTAACCATATCATTACCAACAGGAACAGTAGAGAAACCCAATTTCCTTTTCAGCATTTGCTCAAGCAAAGGTACAGACAAAGGATAGTCTTGATCTAAAAACATATAAACATAAACCCCATACCAGGTCTGCACCACATGAACACTAGACAATGGATAAAATTTCCAACCATAAACCTTCCACTGATCCTGACCTTCCCAAATCTTAAACCCTGCACCATCCTTATATGTGGAATCAAACAAAACTTGAAGATCACCCAGCAACATTAAACCAGCACCTGCTGCTTTATGAGATTCAAAATGTTTTGACACCATTCCATAAAGTGCAATAAGATCTTGTCTATTCAGGAAATTTAGGATCTCAGTAAGAAAAGTAAAATGTCTGACAGACCCATCTTTGTCATACACAGAGTTACATGCACCCAAACCACCAAGACCAGTAGGTATGAGTTCCCATCTCACAAACATGGAGCAGACTACTGGCTCCTCATCAAAGTCATCCTCCACAAAATCCTTTATAAACAAACTCTCAGGAGTCGGAAGATCAAGAGAACCACCCTTCTTTCTTGCTATACTCTTCTGTTTTCGTCCAGAAGTAGAAGAAGGAGAAGAAGTAGCAGACATATCAACAGTTGGGACCTTAGGGGAACAACCTCCTCCTTGTCAGAGGGAACCATTGGTGGATTTTGGGTAGTATCAGGAATGAACACATGTGCTGGAGCAGTAGTAGAAGAAGCCTTTCTTTCATCAGTAGAAACTGATGTTGCCCCTTCAGCAGAAATAGAAACAGGAACTTCAGCAGAAGACTTTGGAGTATCCTCTGAGGGAAAATGCTGATCTATATCTCCTAGAGTCTCTTCAGCAGAAACTGGAGCATTATCAGAAGCATCAGCTGTCTTTAATCTTTTAGGATCAGATCCTTCCAAAAGATATGAAGAACGTTTCAATCGGGCATAAGGATGAATGCCATCTTTCTCTAACCTTGTAATAATCTTATTATACTCTATGACCAACTTATCATCTGGCAGAGATTTCACAAAAGCCATAGTCCATCCAGTATTATAGACAGCAGAACTTGTATTCTTCACAATTTCTCTCATATGTTTCCTCCGTTCAGCTTGAGAAAGATGTCTATCCCTTTTAGCTTTAGCATTGCGCTCTGCATCTGCTTTCCTTCTCTGTCTAACCAAATCAAGAATATCCCCAACATAATTCTCAGAATCAAATGCATCACCCAATATAGATTGTGCTAGATATGGATTGGTAGTGACATTATCCTCCAATTGTTTCCAAGTTGTATCTGAGAATTGTAGAGAAAGAGCATCAAGTTCTTTCTTTCTCTATGGAGTGATATTAGGAACTGTATGAGACTGACTCGGAAACTCTGCATCATAAGTAGCCTGTGCCTTCTTAGCTACTTCACTATCACCTTGTGCAATCTCATGAAGTCTAAGAAGTCTAGCTTGCTCTGCCTTAAATGCATTAGAGTCCATATCCTCGTCTAGAATTTTACCCTTTCCCTTATTAACCTGAGAAGCAGGCATGGGGTCAACCTCCCCAGAAGAAACCTTAGGATCAGAAGGAATGGGCTCTGGAACCTCAGAAGCAATAGAAGAAGTGTCAGCAGATACAGGCTTGTCAGAAGGATCAGAAGTATCAGGCTTATCAGAAGGAACACGATTCTCAGGATCATCAGAAGGCTCCTTATCCTTAGCAACCTTATCAGTAGAAACAAATTCAGGAGGAATTTGCACATGATTAGCAGCACCAGAAGTATCAGGAGAATCCACCATATTAGTCTTGAGGACATTTGGATTGAGATAACTCCTCTTTCTAGCCCTCCTTCTATGAAACACTTGAACTTCTGGATCTTTCTGAGCTTGTGTCTCTCCCAATGAAACAAAAGCCAAAACATATAAAGCCTCCAGATCAGTATTTGTCCTCTCAGCATCCTGCTCCTCCTCTGAATCAGATACTACTACATTGCTCCTCCTTTTGTTGAGCCTAACCTCCAAATCTGTCACCCTCTTCAGCAACTTAACCAAAGCACCACCAAGAGTCTGCTTAGTCTCTTTAAGCTCGTCTCTTGTTTCTATGAGCTGAGCCTCCAAAAAATCAACCTTCTTAGAATACCTGTCAAGTAAACTAGACATATTCATTAGTATATCAGGATCCTCAGCTCCACCAGCAGGATTGCCTGAGGTATGAGGAGCTTCATTGGACCTGGAAGGAGACACATAAAAGTCATCACCAAAATGGGTGTCATCCTCAAAATCACGCCTAGGAGAACTAGAAGGTTGGACAACAGGTTGGTCAAGATTTTCCTCAGTCTCAACAAGAGATTGTTCCTGTGATGCAGAGGCAACTCCTCAGGAGCAACCACTCTTGGTGATGGTGGGGCAACAGGTGGAGGAGATGGGGGTTGCTGGTAATCTGTGGCAACTGGTGCAGAAGCACCAGCAGCAACATTGCCACCAGGAAACATAGAAGGTAACAGAGGTCTGTGTTCTCCATCAAAATTTGTTTTCATTGTTGCAAACAATTTAGCAGTTAATTTACTTATTGCCTTTGGAGTTTTATCAGAGGGTTCAAAGTTTAATATCATTTGAAGGAATCTAGGATACATTAGAAAATTATGTTTTGTATCCTTGATATTTCTAAGCATTTCCTCAAAGATATATTTGAAAAATTATAAGATATCCCCTGAGCCAAACAAATAACAGCAGTAGCAATAGAGCTAGAGAATTGATCCCAACCCCCAGATTTAGGACTAAGACACTGAAGGAGAGTGTGTACCAAAAACCTCCATTTAGGCAAAATTTATTTTTATACCAAATGAATTTCCCATCAGTGGGATACCCAATGTTTGCTAAACCAGTGATAATTTCATCCCTATTATTTTCAAACACACCTCCTTCATCGTCCAATTGTAACTGAGTTCTAATGAGAGACTCAGTTATCACAACCTCTTCTCCATCAATGGTAGCCACAATCTCCTTGGTTTAACCATTTGGAGATCGCTCAAGAGCAGTGGACCAAAATTGCTTGACTAAAGAGTCATAAACAATTGATGGAGAGTGAGTTAGAGCATACCTAATCTTTGAGCACAGAAGGAAATCAATCATAGAATCATACAAATTACTCCCTTTGGCATGTTCCAAGAACGCAACTTTATTATGATCTCCTTTGTAATCGAGTGTTGCCATTGATGCAGATTGAGAAGATTGAGGATGAGTTGGATTCAAATTGAGAGGGAATTGTTTTATTAGGTTGTGGGATACTTCTGATTGACTATTTAAATGAGTTACCAAAAATAGCCGTTTAAATTGGCCACAAACTCGGACCGGATCTTTGACCAATTTTGACTTTAATTAAATCCCAAGATAAATTCCCAAAATATCAAACAGCAGAAACCAATTAACTTTTGTCCGCAGCTACCAATTCAATGTTGCCACCAGAATCCACAGCCCATCCGCAGAAACCATCATGTTAACAGAGGGAATGGAGAAGGAATCAATAACAGTGTATCTACAGTCTCCAATCAGAACCTTTAACGATACAAATTCCAACCATCAATTACATCCATAAATTCTACCGACCTTAGATTCCATTATGCCTATATAACCATCCCATTGCCTTATCCTACATACAACCCACATAACCCTAACAACAGAGACGATTACCAACCAAATCATTATGAACAACTCTCCAAATCATCCCATCGAGATATCTTCATCTGACAGTGAACCATCCCATGATGGATGGTTAAACTATTTTCCCCCTGGTGCATCAAACAGTGTGACATACATATCCAGAGAACCTCCTCACAAGTCACCATTTGCATACACTTCTTCAGAAGAGGATCTTCCCAATCCTCCTCCACATGTGGAGTTTGAAGTATCCAGCTCTGAGCTTAATGCTATGAATGCAGGTACTAATGAGGAGAATGATCCATCTTACAGGCCAATCAATGTTGCTCCTCTTGCTGCTGCACCACCAGGCCCTTCAGCTCCAAGACCTGAAAAGAGAGCTACAGTGCTTGGTATAGCTGCAAAACCAGTGTGGTCATTCATCAACACATGGGGAAAGGAGCAACAGAGGATGCCCGAGTGGGGAAATAGGAGGCCTGAGAAGAAGCCTTGAAGATCAAAGCTGGAGTCTGGAGATGTCTTTGGTGAAGCTTGTTAGGGTTGTGTCTTAATGTAATCAGTAGCAATGTTTAAGAAGTCTTGTATGGTGATACTGCATCTCAGAATGCAGTTTGTTTTTATGAATAAAAGACTTTGGTAAATTAATCTTTTGATATATGTTGCCACTGATTGTTTGTTTGATACTTGATCTGCAAGATGGTTAGTAGAACACAGAACATACAAAATAAATATATACAAATATATACACAAAATATGCAAAAGTATACAACATATACAACATAAATCCTCCCCTTAAACCAAAAACCTCCCCTTAGGCATAATCCTCCCCTCAAACACAACAATCAGGGGTTGATCATGCCTATATGGACAACCAAATATTGAAATCGTGGACCATCAAAAGCTTTTGTCAACAAATCAACTACATTTTCATCTATATGGATTTTAACCACTTGAATAAAGTGTTTTTCATTAGCATCTCTGATAAAGTGGTGTCTAATTTCTATGTGCTTAGTTCTTTGATGAAAAATAGGATTTTTAACAATGCAGATTGTACTTTGATTGTCTATAAAGATTTTAGTGTTCATAAAATTGAACCCATAATCCAATAATTGATTTTGAATCCAAAGTACCTGACCACAACAACTAGCAGCAGCAACATATTCAGCTTCAGTAGAAGATGTAGCCACTATGGTCTGCTTCTTGCATTGCTAGGAGATTAATCTCCTTCCCATAAACTGACAACCCCCAGTAGTAGATTTCCTATCAAAGTTTGCACCAGCATTGTCACTATCACTATAAGCCTCCAACTCAAATAGAGATTCTCTAGGATACCAAAGACCCAACTTAGGTTGACCCTTAAGATACTTGAAAATCTTCTTGACAGCAGTCAAATTGGAAGTCAGAGGAGTGACCTGATGCCTAGAACAAGCACTGACTGCAAACATAATATCAGGCCTAGAAGCAGTCAAATAAATTAGTGAACCAATCATGGATCTGTAGAGATGAACATTAACAGCAGGATCTGGTTCATTATTTGACTTAGCCTTAGGAGTTTCATAGGGAGTAGTTGCAGTCCTAGCGAGTTCCATATCAAACTTCTTGAGGATGTCATGCACATATTTCTCTTGATGAATGAAAATACCATCTGATTTCTGCTGCACTTGAAGGCCCAAAAAAAAGTAAGCTCACCCATTGCACTCATCTCAAACTGACTTTTCATCAACTCCTTAAATTCCCTGCATCAAGCTTCTTTGGTTGAACCAAAGATAATGTCATCCACATACACTTGAACAAGAACTATATCCCTGGAGTTCTTCTTGATAAATAGAGTCTTATCAATGGCACCTCTCCTATATCCAGGTTTTAGCAGGAATGAATAAAGCCTGGCATACCAAGCCCTAGGTGCCTGATGAAGTCCATAGAGTGATTTAACCACTTTGTAGAGCATATCTGGATTGTGAGGGTCTACAAATCCCTTAGGCTGAGTGACATACACTTCTTCTTTAATTTCACCATATAGGAAAGCACTTTTTACATCCATCTGATATACCATGAAGCCCATGTAGGAAGCAAATGCCAAGAAGAGTCTGATAGCCTCTACTCTAGCAACAGGAGCAAAAACCTCATCATAATCAATCCCCTCTTCTTGTCTGTGACCTTGGGCAACCAACCTAGCCTTATTTCTTACCACAATGTCCCTTGCATCCCTCTTACATTTCAAAAACCACTTTGTTCCAATGGCATACTTGCCAGGAGGCAACTGAACAAGCTCCCACACATTTTGATTCAAGAATTGTTACATTTCTTCTTGCATAGCAGCTACCCAATCATTATCTGCCAAAGCCTGTGCAACACTGGTAGGTTCAACTTGAGAGAGGAAACAAGCAAATAGACAATGATGATAGTCTATATGATTGTTCCTATGTTGATCCTGAATGTAACTGAGAAATGCAGATTCACCAAAATTTGTCTTCTTCACCCTGCTTCTAGTTTGCACAGATGAAGTAGGATCACCAATTATTAGAGATTGTGGATGAACTGTGTTAATCCTCTTTGTTGCATTAGGACTAACATCAATGGATGTGGCAAGATTAGTAAGAGTAGGACCAAAGTCATCATCATAGGAAGAGGAATCAAAGATGCATGTTCTTGACAAATGATGAATTCCATCCAATTCAGAGCTTGAATGTTGTGAATTGGCTAAGTCAGATGGACTTGAAAATCTGGTGGGAGAATCTTCCAAACCCAAAGTATCAACAGATGGAGTAGTGGAGGGAATCGTAGGAACAGCATCACTTGCAGAAGGAACAGGAACACTACCAGCAGAATCACCATCAGTAGGAACTGAGCCATTACCAGTAGGATCAGACACATTACCAGCAGGAACAGATACATCAACAGCATCAAACTTCCTGCGGGCTTCAATAGTTGCCTGCCTTAAGAGTTCCTCTGTTTCTTTGGAGAATTCATAACCATACTTTTCAGCATCATCCTTTGCTGAATGCTCTTGGCGTTGAAGCTTCACAAGCTCTTCTGCATACCCTAAATCACTTGAAGCGACATCAGAAGAAGCTGTATCCTTGGTACATGAAAAATGGTTAGTAGGAAAAGAAGTAACAACAATAAGTTGTTCATCACACTCTAAATCTGACTCATCATCTAAGGAACCTGCAATGTTAGTTTGAGTATCGTGTGGTTCTGCAGAAAGATTAAATTAATAACGAGTATAACCTAAGTGACCAGTTAAGTAGTCAAGATCAAAGTACCATTCTTGACCTGCTCCCTGAACATTTGGCTTGTCCTCTATAAATCTCAGATTCAGTGTTTCTTCAATCCTCTTTGTGGAGATGTTATAAACCCTGTAAGCTTTACTATGAGCTGAATAGCCTACTACAAAACCCTCATAAGCTTTTCCTTCAAATTTGCCCAAATGATCACTGGTGTTAAGGATGGTCACATGACAACCAAAAGGCTTAAGATAGCTTATGCTAGGAATCTTTCCAGACAAAAGTTCATAAGGTGTCTTATTGTGAGGATAAATTATCAATACCCTATTCAAAACATAGTAGGCAGTGCTAACTGCTTCAGTCCAGAACATGGTAGGTAACTTCGAATCAGCAAGCATAGATCTTGCTGCTTCAATCAGGGTTTTATTCTTCCTTTCAGCAACTCCATTTTGTTGTGGAGTCCTGGCATTACTATAATCCCTTTTTATCCCCTTTGTAGCACAGACCTCAATTAATTTTGCATTCTTAAACTCTGTCCCATTGTCACACCTAATGGCCTTAACCTTTTTATTCAACTGATTCTCAACCAGGGCAATAAAGTCTTGAAGAATATGAAATGTTTCATCCTTATTCCCCAAGAAGAATGCCCAGCAATACCTACTGTAGTCATCAGTAACCACCAAACAATAGTACTTGTGATCAATGCTCCTGATAGATGTAGGACCAAAAAGGTCCATGTGCAGAAGCTGCAAAGGCTCTGAGATAGTGCTGACAACAGTAATAGATTTGTAGTAGGCCTTGTGCTGCTTCCCTTTGTTACAAGCCACACAGTTGTGCTCATTAGTAAAGACTTTGGAAGGAAATCCATGAACTAACCCATGTTTTGCCAGCTTGTTTATAGTTTTGAATTAACATGAGCCATCCTTCTATGCCATTTAGTAGATTCATCCAAGGATGCCTTTGCCACCAAACAAGCTAAGTTACCTTCAGGCTGAACATCATTGAGGTTGAATGTATATAGATTTTTTTTCCTAGGCACCTTCAAAACAACTTGACTGTCATCATGTATCTGGAAGTCTTTTGAAAGTACAAGACATTCAGTATCAGTGAACAAAACACAAATTTTCTTGTCACATATTTGAGACACAGAAAATAAGTTGAAGTTTCTTAGTTATTCCACATAATACACATTCTCAAAGTCCAGCTTGGAAGTTCTTATGGTTCCCTTCCCTGTAATTTTACCATTTCCTCCTCCAAATGTAACCGTACCTCCTTGAATAGAAACAAAATCATGCAATCTGTCTTTGTTCCCTGTCATACTCCTAGAACATCCACTGTCAACAATACCTAAATCTTTATTTGTATGAGGATCATCCTACAAGTTAGAAATGTACAACAACATTAGTATACATGGAGACCCAAGTCATTACTGACTTGGGCCTGCCTTGTGGATCACATGGGAAAAACCTGCAGATGGATGAGATCCACTATTGTTCTTGGAACCCTTCATGAATGATGGTCTATATTGTGTCCAAGAGCAACCTGCTGAGGGCTTAACAGCAGTATCCCACCTTGCCCCCCTTTTATTCAATGGGTCATTATTAATAGGCCTATATACATTTTGAAAATAAGTACTAGTAGGTCTGAATAACGGCCTAGAAACATTTCTTCTCCAACATAATGAAGATGGTCTAATAGCAGAAACTGGGTTACCAGCAGGAACTGGTCTACCAGCAGGAACTGGTCTACCAGCAGGAACTGGTCTACCAGCAGAATTGGTTCTGCCAGTCCTCACATGTATTCCAGAGGGAACAAATGGAGGAATTTTGGTCACATCATTCCATATTGGGCTATATCTCTGTTGATTAGTACAAACACCCATTTGTTTCTCCTAAAAATCACAATCTTTGATAAGATGAAATGTACTACCATAAACAAAACATGATTTCTTCTTAAAATGCTTGTTCAAAGGAGGAATAGTCTTATCACAAACAAAATTATTCAAACCACAACCAAAATCAGAATTGTTTTTAACAGAATCAACAAAACAAGAAATGTTTCTTAATAAGCTGTCTTTAAAGATGGTTCATCAACAACAACTCTTGGGATAGGGTGAACTGGTAAGGGCTTGGGAGAGGCAGACTTGTGAGTTGAAGACTCTTCACTTGAATCACAACTGGCATAGTATTTAGACCGGGTCTCTGAAGTCCTATCACTGGAAGAACAAGAGACAAAAGTATTAGATTTACTGCCAGTGTTAGATAAGTCATTGGACTTTCGACCATAGGTCATATGTGATTCATCTGAGTCTGGGTCTGGGTTGGGTGGTCTAACAATACCATTTATAGAAGAAGGAACTGAATGCATTTCACCTGGTTTTACAAATTTAACAGGTTTTCTATATTTATCTTCTTCTTCATCAGTGACAAGATTAAAAACACTGTACTCTTTAGGGTCATAAACCTCATCTGGACCAATATAGTCCTGGAAGCCCAACCCCATCTTAGTTTTAACATACATACAACTTTTCCACAGTTTATCTAGGTTTTTAGCCTGTTCTTGCCACTGTTTATGTCTAGCCACCTCAGTTTCCAAATTAGCCTTTAGTCCCTCTCTTTCTATATTAACTTTTACATATTCTTTCTCAGAGAATTTTAACTGGTTAGTGGTGTTTTCCAAATCCCTCTCTAAAACCTTAATTCTTTCTTCAAGAGCCAATTGATTTTGTTGGTACCAGGCCTTTTGTTTTTCTAAAGATTTAACCGTTCTCTTATATGCCTGAACCTGAATAAAACTTTCTTTATATTGGCCATTAACATCATCAAATTCACATTTAAGAGCATCATATTTAGCATTACATCCAAAAATACAATTTTGTACCTGAGATGTGATGCCCATCAATGCAAACTCATCAGCAGTATCAGCAACCAATCCAACCTGAGGATTTTCATCCTGAGCTTCATCCACATGATCATCCCAGTCAACCCTTGACTCCAAAGACAGCAAAGCTTTTGGTTTCTGATCCTCAGCTTCCTTGATCTTGAATGCAGAATATCTTCTCCTGTCACTTCCCTTCTTATCTGGGCAGTCTCTAGCAAAGTGGCCCACCTCGTTGCATTCAAAACACCTGATCTTCTTCCTGTCAAACCTGGCTGATTCTCTTCCCTTGTAGCCAAACTTCCTGCCATAACCCTTCTCAAACCTGTTGACTTTCATAGCAAGCATGGCCATCTGCCATTTGAGATCCATCTCCTACAAATCCCATTTATCCACTTGTTTAAAATTTTCATAGGCCAACTGTTGTTGGTCTTCAATTTCAGCAACAAGAGAGTAAAGCACATCCTCTATCACAGAATTGGACTTTGATTTTCTTGTAGAAGAAGTGTGTGTTCTTGTTGCTGTTGATGAAGAAGTGGGACTCTCAGCATAAGACACCATTGTGTTAGCACTGGTAGCACTAACAAACGCTGAGTGTGTTGGAGTTGGAGTATAAGAAGAATGACCCTTGATATCAATTTCAAGATATCTAAGCTTATTGTATAAGTCATCAAAGCTGGTATAATCAAGGCCTCCCTTTACCTTGAGAGTGAGAGAAACCCGCCTCCAGGAAGAAGGTAAAGCACGAAGGAACTTGAGATTGCATTCCTCATTGTCAGGTTTGGACTTCATCTGATTGAGCTGGCTCAAGATTTTCTGAAACCTGTCATACCTCGTGTGTATGCCCTCCTCTTCAGAAATTGTGAACTCCTGAAAACTCTGCTTGAGCATAGACTTCCTCATCTTCTTAGATTCTTTATTACCTCCAAACATTGCCTTGATGGCCTTCCTGATCTCTTTTGCATCATCAAGATGATGAAAGTCACTCATATGTTCATCTGGAAGTGCTTGGAGGAAGGTAGTCCTAGCCTTTGTTTCCCTCTGAAGAGCAATAGCTTCCTCAGTTGTTGCTGCTGGTAGAATGATCAGATTACCTTCTGTATCTCTACCAATATTCTTCTTGTTGTTGCCTTTTAGAACAATGTTCTAGAGATGGTAGTCACTGTTGGTGATGTAATTCTCCATCTTCATAGCCCATATGTCATATTCGTCCTTCTTCAGATAGGGAAACTTTGCATTGTTGTTGGACATGGTGGTAACAACCTGTTGAATTGTAGAATGCGCATTGGATGGCTCAGGCTTGTCCTCATTGTCTGATTCATAATGTTTTGATGATGTCATTGTTAGAGTGAGATTAGGGTTTTGTTAAAGAGAGTAAGAGTGTCTTCTTTGAAAGATTCTCACCAGGCTCTGATACCACTTGTTGGATCAGTCCCAGATAGATCTTACGAGCCTTAATGAAAGTATAGTCACCCTGTGTAATCACAAGAGAACTATGGAGAACCTTTACTAGACTTATGTTTACGCGGAATATAAACACAAGAATCAAGAAGACAATAAACACAAAATACTTGATCCTCTATGGATCTATATTGAATTGTTAATAATGTTATTGACAAGCATACATCAAACCTAGCCGCTGGTTTCTCTTATACTATTAAGAAACCCTAATTCAGCAACTTGCAAAACACGTAAAAGATATGCATTATCTATTCCTAATTTAACTCATGCATATCACAACTAAATACTAATAATACGGAAACTACATATCCGCAGAAACAATAAAACTATCAGTGGGAACTGCACTATCCGCAGTAACCATACTATCAGCACGAACAATAAAACTATCCACAGGAACCTTTATCAGCAGGAACCCACTTATTACAATAATTCCTAACATAATTCTAGAAGCTTCTGATAGGCAGCTTGTTTCGTCCCCTCTTGTTCAAGAAGCATCCTTTTTTTCTTCTTCTCGAGCAATCTTCAGCTCTTCATCTTTCTGAATAGCCTCTTGATTTTTCCAAAAGTAATACAAATGGTTAAGTTTGTATCCCCGGATTGTTTCCCAACGAAGGTTGAATGGAATTAGTGATTCGAGTCGCATTTTCGTGAAATTGAATAGTGAAAAAGGTGATATTTTGGGTTTTTATACTAAAATTGACAAACATAAGCTAAAAACAACTTAATAAGCACACAAAACAATAAAACGAAGCAATTGTAAGCTAAAACGCAATTTAAACCTAAAAACGAGAATTTACGGGGCTAATCCCGAGCCTAAAACGTCAAATTTATGAAATATAAACCCTAGGAACGCAAAACTATTTTTCCTACGTGCTAAAAGACAAAGGATAATTTTAGAAAAAAGCTGGATATTTTATTGACTTTTTTTTAAATTTTTATGAGTTAAAACTAAATTTAAGAAAATTAATTAATAAAAATATCCCCAAATGAAATTGGAAAAATCTCAAAAATTCTGGGAAATTAAATCTTTTAATGATGAATAAGAGAAAATTTTTAAACAGATGAAAGCTTAAGTGAATAAGCTGAAATAAGCTACTTAAAAGCTGAATGGGGTAAACTACCTTTGTCCTTAAGAAATAAACAACTCACCCTAGGAACTGTAAGTCCCTAGGGCGCAGTTGGGTGATGTTTGGGTGTTAGTGTTGTGAGAGTGCAGACCATGGTTCAATCCTTGGTTATGCACTTTTTTGAAAACTATTTTTTTTAAACAAGCTTATAAATAAGCTATTGAATAACAATTTTTGTAAAAACAAACTTAATGAAAGTGAACAATTAAGCAGATTAAAAAGCAAAAGGATCACAGATTGCTTATTTTTAACTACTAACTAAACACACTTCTTAACAAATGTTGCAAATAAGCCTCTAATAAGCTAATCTTACACTACAATAAGCCGAGATGACTAAAGGGCAATTAGAAAAAGCTAACAAATCCTAAGTGGAGACCACAATAATTAGATTAAGCTAAAATTTAACCAAAATAAGCACTACTGTTGTTGTCACAACAACAGCTTGGGACTGTTTTTTAGCGTATAGAAAAGCTGATCAAATAAGCTCTAAATTCCACAAAAGGAAAAAACATATCAAGATCATAAACTACAGATTAGAAAAAAACAAAAATTCAAAGGGTTTGGAGCTTCTATGAGCTTTTGAAAGATCTGATAAGGCGGGGGGTTTTAGACTTTTCTGGTATGCTGATAATAAAAGGAATAGACTGACAGTTTTTAAACAACTTTTTAAGCTAGCAAAAGCTTGTGGAATTTGATAAAACTTAAAAACAGATTAACTTTGGACTATGAACTTCTAATAAATCTATTTTTTTGGATTTTGAAATAGGTTTAGACTTAGAAAAGTACCAAGGAAACTAAGTAGATGACTATTTTGAGGACTTGACAGATTCTTTTGACAAAAATTAGGAAAATAAAAAATGGCTTATAGCTTTTTGGCACTTAACTCAAACGTCAAAAACTTACTGAAAGGTACTCTTAAGACTCAAAAGCATAGACAAAAACAAAACTTATACTACAGATTCAATATAAGCTTTTAAAAAGACTTTTGAGACCCAAAACTTAGGAATTAGAGTTAGACACATTTAAACTTGAAAATTATACTTGAAATACATTTAAAACTATAACTAGTACTGATTTAAAGCAATTTGAAATTCAAAAATTGACCAAAACTAAAAAAATGAGCTTATTCCAAACACCCCCTTAAGTTGACTGTTTTGAAATTTTCAAAGCTAATTGACCTTTTTCAGCCTAATTTTGTGAAAACGGCTATACTATTAACCTTTTGAAGTGAAAAAAATCCAATTTTGATAAATCAAAAGTACTTATCAATAAGCTAAGAACAAATGCTTATTTTTGGATTTTTAGTAAATTTGTGAAAACTATACAAATGATCTTGAAACTCAAACTAAAGCACTAAATAGCAACTAACAAACTATATTAAGCTAAAATAATTAATAACAATCAAATAAGCACTATAAACTAAGCAATAAACAATTATTAAGCTAAAAATGAACTTTTTGAAAGAAACTTACAAAAGCCCTTGCACAAACAGGGCAAATTATGCTCGAGGAGTTACTCAACAAGCTCTAGCTTGTCAAAGACAAGCTAGTGACAGCACTAAGCCCTTCCATTTCTGGCTTATTTCCCATTTTGGCTTATTTGACTTTTTTGAATTTTTGTATTTAAAAACTGTTTAAGCTAAATGAATAAAAACAAAAGCTCACAAATAAGCTAGAAAGCTTATGTGAGCTTAATGAATTAGCAAAAGAAGCTTTTGCAAGCTTCTTATATATTTTTTTGTTTTTCTTAATTTATTTGAACTTTTTAAAAAAAAAAAAAAAAAAAAAAAAAAAAAAAAAAAAAAAAAAAAACACTCTCACAATAAGCTATATATAAGCTTATGTGAACTTATGAAGTGTTAAAAGAGCTTAACAAGATTCAATCAACCATTTGGAATATGATATAAACATAAATTTATGACAGAAATGTAAAGGACCAAACTTTTTATTAATAAACTTCTAAAATTACAATGGAAAAGAGACAGAACAAAAATGCAATAAAACCAAAATAAAATTAATTTAACACTACAACTAACAACTCTCAATTGTGACAGAGGCTGTCTATTTATAGCTCAGGAGAAGGGATGCTTCTAGGGTTTAGGAAGGTTCAAGATCCTTTAATCTCAGCCCTTGATCGTCCCTTGGTGACCAATCCATAATCCTTTGCCCTTGATTTGCTTGATGATGTGCTTTGTCCAATCAACTTTCTCCAAAAATCCACGCTGTCATTCCCTTCTGTCATGTCACTCTCTGCCATGTCAGAGTTTCTAGAAGCTTGAATTTGATGCTTAGTACGAGGTTTTGATGGGGTTAATTTTGGGGAGCATGGTAAATGGGTTGTAGAAGATGTACAGCGATTGGGGGTAAAAAGGGAGCGTTTGACTATTTTTGACCGGAGGAAATATTCATGGTTTATTTGACCGGGTTTAGTTAAAGGTTGACTTGGGTTGGGTGATTTAATAAACGGGTATGGGGTAGGATAGTTGGGTTGTTGGGTGATTTGGTCTTTGGGGTTGTGGAAAACTAGAAGGGGGGGGGTTGAATAGTTTTACCAATTTAAAACTTCCTTTTAAATATTTAGATCGACTTATGTCAATCTATTTGATTGTTTATGTTGGACGTTGATAGATAGATATATAGATGTGTAATGAAACATAAAGAGTAAGAAGCACATCACCACGACACAAGTTATTTATAGTGGTTCGGCTACAAGGACACCTTCCTTGCCCTACTCCACTCCCCGAGTCACCTACTCGAGAGTTCGTAAGCACTACACCAACTCCTTGTGGCGGAGAAGCCTTCACAACGTCGCTTAACCTTTTTCCGGGACAAAGCTAAATACCGAGTTCTTTCACACCAAGGCGAACCACACCTAACACAACGTCGCCTACCCTTAATACGGTGCTAGGCTAACCACCGAGTTCTTTCACTCCTTAGGAGAACTAATCCTATCACAACGTCGCCTACCCTTTATTAGGTACTAGGCTAAGTACCTAGTTCCGTTACTATGGAGGAACTACTACCCTTCACGACACAACACCTAATCTCAAGGAGATCTACTCCTTGTTACAACACCATCAAGGATATCACCATCCTTGTAAATAAACAAATACTTATATGTATAACGATGCACCTCATCGATTATACGACCTAGGCATTTCTTCACAAATGCTACTTGATTTGATTCTTTGGCATCCTTCACTAATGCCTTTGACACAACGCTTGGCACCCTTCACTAATGCCTTCATCTTGACTGATTGGTGCAAAACCGTCAAGTTTTCTCACGCAAGCGAGTCACTTGTGAATGACCAACCGTAAGGAACTTAAAACAGTTCAAACACCAAATGCAATTTAGATCAGGAGAGTATAGTGTTTCCCCAGGTCGTTAAGTCCCAACGAGCTGTGCGAGAATAGTCAAATGTTTAGTGATCGAGAGGATTTGAACGGGAAAGGATTGTGATTGATCTATACTAAAGAAAAAGTACATAAACTACAGGGGCTTAAATGCAAATTAAAGGAAATTAAAAAGATAAAAAATATTAAATAAACGCTATCACTATTTTCAAAATGATGTTTTTGATTTTATGCTTTTATAAAACTTAAATTAAAAACTACGTTACGTACAAAAGAAAATGTGAAACTAAAGCAATATAAATCCTAAAAATATGAAAATGATATTTTTACAAACCTAATGATATGAGAAACTTTTTAGAAAAGGAAAATTATTTTTATAACTATTTAATTAATTATTATTAATTAAAAACTATTTTTAACTATTTAATAATAACCTAAATTACAAGAAAATAGGAAATAAAGCTAGAAAAATAAAATTATGACTTGGAAAAATCTAAAATAACAAAAGAGAATTTTCAAAACTATTTTTATATTTTTCTGATTATTTTTCTATTTTTTATGAATTTTAAACTATTTAAAACTATTTAAATTGCTAAAAATTACAAAATAAACTATGAAAAATCTGTAAAATTACTTTTTTTAATTTTTATATTTATCTTAACCTAAGAAAAATGAAAAATTATTTTTTTGAAACTTTTCTGAATTATTTGTATTAAAAGCTAATTAAAAAGACTTAAAAACTAATTTAAATTAAGAAAAATAGCAAACTGACTTGGAAAAATCTGAAAATTTCAAGAAAAGTTTAAAATAATATTTAGAATCTAGGAAAAATAGAAAAAAATGGGGTTGTTTGTAGGAAAATGCAACTGCAGTGGAATGTGCTTATGAATAAGCACTTGCAATAAGCCAAAAGCTACCAAATGGAGACCACACTGAAACAGAAGCTACACTAAGCTATAACTACCCAAAAGGAACCAATCTCAACTGTTCAAAACATCTGAAACTCAAGTTGCTATGATTTGGCTTAATTGAGTCATGAGCTAAAAACAGTTTTAGGCTCTTACTTTGGACTAGAAAATAAGCACTTAATTAAGCTTGAAACTAGAAAACAGAAGAAGGGACTTGAAGGAGACCTGGCCAAGTATGTCTAAACCAAAGACCAGACCTTGGTGAGCCAAGATGGGCCCTGTGCAAGCCTTGCACACACCCTGTGCAGACTCAGTGTTGACTGAGTCAGTTGCACAGGGCAATTAAGCTCCAATTGACAAGCCATTTAAGAGCTTAAAGAAAATTTACAAAAATATGCAAAAATCACAACAATAAACTAGACCAAGTGAACTTTTTAAAGCCACAAGATTTACTGATTTTGACCCAGAAATGAATCCACTAAAAATCTCCCTAGTTGAGCTCAAAACTGAGTTTTCACTAAATTGACTTTTTTGACAGATCAAGAAAGTTGACTAATTTGAGTTTTGATTCAATTTATTTAACTGAGAATGATGTTATATGATGAACCAAGACTAGAGCAAGCTATCCTAATGGTATCTAAACATAAAACAAGAGTTTATCTTACAAAACTCCAACAGTTATGATCTTAAGACAGTTTAATGGAATTTGACTTATGAAAGTGTGCAGGCACAAGTAATTGACTCAAATGAGCTCAAAAGAGTTATACAAACCTAAAACACCAAGTACTAACTACTACATAAACCTCTAAAACAGATTAAGCATCCAATCCAAACACCACTGTTGCAACTGTTTTGCAAATGAAATAAACCAACTGATTAAATAACTCTTGCAGACACTTAAACTGAGTTTACATGACCTAAATACAACTATTTAAACAGGTTAAAACTAGTCTAGACTACAAGAACAGATATAAGCATAATAAGTAAAATGGAGAGAAAATGAAACTGAGATAATCACTCACAGGTGTCCAACTGGTATGCAGGCTAAAACCAAACCCAATCCTATGCTAACCTATTCTATTTCAACCCCTATCAAGCTCTGCAATAACCATCATCCATTTCCAAGACCTGCTTGACCAAATTTCCTTCTCAGTTGACTTTCATTGACCATGGAACAAAGTTATTTGAAATTGTTTCCAAAGCTTGTCAAAAGCTAAAGTAAGCTTGATTGAACTTGTTTGAGCTTAAAATTAAGCTAATAGAAGCTTGTACATAAGACAATGAAACTGAAATTCTCCACAGTAAACTTGAAAATTGGAACTGAAATGAAACTTTAGATTGTTACTTAAAAGTGAATTACAATGATACAATGACTTTAGTTTAACACATTTAAAGCTTAAAATTACATTTTAGATCACTAATTAAGTTAACTAAAAAAAAAGACATACAAAGAAAAGTAAAAACTAACTACTCTTTTCTTCTCTCTATCTCCTCCTTCTTTTATGCATTAGAAATCCTCCACGTGTCCTTCTGAGCCAATCCCACCTCTTAACTTGACCAATGGGTGAGTTTTGAGTGATAGCAGCTGTTTTATCATTTTGGCGGGAAAAACAGTTTGACTTGTAGGCCTGATTTTAGCAACTAGGGGGGGTGGCATTTATTGTGGTGGGAAAGGTGAGTAGTGGTGATGATGAGGGGGTGGTGGAAAGGTTGAGGTGACTGGAGAAGGCCTGTTGCAGGCAACTTGGGGGGAAGACAGGTGTACAGTGGTGGGCGGGGTGTTTGTTTGACTGTGTTTGACCAAAGGGTTCAAAAACAGGTATTGGCTGGGGGTCCAAAATGTATAAGTGACAGGGGGTCAAAACAGATTTGACAAGGCTTGTAGGTTTATAATATAAGGACTAAACTTGTAATTCTGATTTTTGAAGGACTAATCCTGCCAATTTCCCAAAGTTAACACAAGGACTAAAACTGACAAACTTCAATAGTACAAGGACCAATTTTGACATTTTCAATTTTCCAAGGACTATTTGTGACAATTTCAAAACTTGAGGGACCTTTTCTGCCATTTGACAAAATATTTATTCAAGGACCATTTTTGACAACTTAGAATATTTCAGGGACCTTGAATAACATTTTTCTTTATTTTGTTTTACCAGGGACTGTTTTTGACAACTTTTGAAACTTGGGGGACTAAAACTGCCAATTATGCAAACTTGATACGTTTTTCACCAGATTTTGATATTTTTGCATTTAAAACACATAAAACACTTATTTGTGATATTTTTATCATTTTGATGCATTTCTGAGTGTTTTCAGATGTTTTTGCAGTTTAAATGGTACAAAAATGATGAGTATTTAGACACTCATCAATCCCCCACACTAAGATATTGCTAGTCCCTAGCAATGTTTTGAGAAAATTTAATGGATTTCATCTCTTTACCAAAAGCCATTACTTCTGGAGTAGCCAAATGTTTCAGTTCAAGTAAGAACCTTGGTACACCGATAACCAAATGATTTTGAGCAAATCACCAGCTTTCAACGGATTTGATTTGTCTTTACCAGAAGCCGTTTGCTTCTGGACTAGCCAACTCTTAGATAAATTATCAATATTATCTTTGGTGAGCTGATTACCAATTATGGTTTTTCCACTGCCTTTACCACAAGCCATAAACTTGCGGGCTAGCCAACTCTTCACTTTTAAGGATATGGTGAGCTGAATACCATACAATTTTGGGCAAATTGCAAGCCGTCAACGGATTTGAGATATCTTTACCAAGAGCCGTTTGCTCCTGGATTAGCCAATCCTTATGTGGGTTAGACATGGTGGACTGATTACCATTTGTTGTGTTTAGTACATAGTACTTCCACTAAAAAAAAATTTAAAATTTGGCCATTTTGGGGGAAAAAGGGACTAAAAGGGTACATTTATAATCAAAATTCGCCAGAATTTCCCCCCCACACTTAGAAATGAATATTGTCCTCAATATTCAAAGTACCGGCTGTTATGCCGAAACTTAGAACGTAAAAAGATAACATTACTAGCTAAGTGTAGAAACACAACAATTATTTTTTTTTTTATTTTTTTTTTTTTTTTTTTTTTTTTTTTTTTTTTTTTTGTATATTTACAATTTTCATTTATTTTTTAGATCTATATACAACATGTGGGGCATCTCCCCCACACTAGGGTGGGACACACGGGTGAAAACCCATGTTAAGCTACTGTTTTTGATTACCGAGTCGCTAGCTTGACTCGACCCCGAATTAATTTGTTCATGGGGAAGTAAGGTGGAAGAAACAATCTCCATCGGACTTTCATTCAAGATGTTTGGATAAACATTGAAGTACGTGAAAGTTCCACACCGACGAGATATACATAGAACCGGCTCAAAAATGATAAATGAAAATGCCGGGATCAAAAATAGTGTCCTCATTCCTGAAGGAGAAAAGGGAACGAGAAACCACACCATTTGTGAAAAATGGAATAAAGATGTGCATCACAATGCAATCCCATTCTTCATTAGTGAGGAGCAAATCACCATTTGTTAGATTTTTAAGCTTAGACTTGAAGCTTGTATGGTGATTGGCAACAAAATTTCCGGGAGGGAGAGCTGGAAACGGTTCTTTAATCAACAGATTTTCAAGAAAGAGGATGTCTCCCTCCGAATCAAAGTAAGTATTGTCAATCCCTGTTGGAATTGACTCATCACTAAGAAAAGCATCGACCTCCTTCCAAAAGTTATCATCTTCCTCATCCAGAGTGAGAGAAGGAATGGAAGAGTCGGAAATGGGACAAGAAATGAGTGGATGATCATTATATAGGAGATTTTCAGTTTCTCCAAGATCGGCTTCGAAATCAAAGAGATCATCGTCACTTTCTGATGAAAGTGGACTGATGTGAGTGAGTTCATCGGTGAACTCCTCAAGAAGATGATCAGCATCAGACTGTGGGAGTGATGCCTCAACATACTCCATGTTTCCATGAGAAGTACAATCGTCGCTAAAATCGGAGAAAGTTTCAAAATGATCTTTTGAACACTCAAGAGGGGAAAGAGAATCACACATATGATCAGAAGTTCCCTGTGACTCTCTCGGGATTGGGACAAGGTTCTCAACACTAGACTTTATGAATTCGTCCGATTCCTTTTCAGGAACAGTGTCAAGATGCTCGTCCCCCATGTTCAGAGAGTAAGAGGGAGCTTCGGGTGTGATGGCAGTTGTTTGAGAATGAATCTCAACTGCTGGGATATCATCTGATGAACTTGATGAATCAAGTGTATCCTCATCATCACTGTCATCAGGAATAAAACGAAATTGAGAGCTAGATCTGGCTGCTTTTTCTTTTGCAATTGATTCCCTAATAGATTTTTCAAAAGCAATTTGGGAATTTATTTTAGCAGCCTGCTCTTCAGCTAGCAATTCTTCCATGGATTTCTCATGTGAATTTTGAATGACAGGACATTGTGGGAGTGGAGATTTGTCAAAACCGGAAGGTTGACATTGATAATCATGAGGACCCCCACAATATACACAAGAAATACTGGGAGCATTTTGAAATGCTGTTTTACACAACTCCTCAGTTCTTTTCACTGACTCTAGAAGCTCTAGATAAGTGTCTTGTTGGGTTTGTTGAGGAGTTTGAGTCATTTGGCATTGTGGAGGTTGGTCGTGATATGGATAGTCGTAATTGTTACAAGGAAATGGATTCCCTGTTTGACAATCAGAGCTGAAATGGGGACCTCCACAGTTCTCACAACAGTAAAACTGTTGAGTCTGGACTGGTGAATTATATGGATATTGGTCATAACCAAAGTTCTGAGCATCACCAGAAAACTGTTCATAGACAAACGTGTTTCCGGATTGACACTCAAATCCTTGGTGAGGACCTCCACAAAATTCACAGCAGTTAGGTTGGTTATATGAAGATAAGTCGGGCTGTGGTGGGTAATTGGAAAAATTTGAGGGGTCGTTAAATGAGTTCTGATTAGGATCATAATCAAATGAATTCCTCGAACCACAAAACAAACAACTCCCGTTACGAATATCATTACCACATTGTACACACGTACACCAATGACAGGGTGAACCAAAAAGAGGCTCACCACAACCGACACAAGGAATAAACGATTTCATTTGAGAGTTATGAGAAGGAATCGGTTTATTCAAAGAATCAACAAAACCAACATGGTGATCTGAATGACTATCAAGTCTCGAAGAACATTTTGAAAAATCCGGAGGTGGGACAAATGGTGTGCTCTGAGAGCTAGCAATTTCCACCACTTCCGTTATGGTCTCCGGTTCTGGTTCTTGAGAAACGTGAAGATTAGGCAAGTCATTCTTGCTAGTTACCGGTCTAAATTCTGCATGTTTGCTTTTAACCGTAAATCGTGAAAGTTTAGGATCAATTTTAGACGGCTTAGGAGCAATCGAGGGTTTAGATCTTTGGATAACCGTAGGTTGGACGTTTTTAGCACTTCCATTATCAGAGGGAAGTACCTGGTCCTTTGTCACCCTGGTTTCTCGTTCTATTTCCCTACGCAGAATTAATGGATCATCACGAACAACACGAATTCTTGACATTTGTGATAAAGTCTGAAGTTTTTCAGCTTCGTCCCAGAATTCGTCGTAGTAGAGAGATTCCATGAGAATAAAAGAAGTTAGAATCAAATGGATAGAGGGTAAAGGGATAAAGAATCAAAAAGGGTAAGAGGGTAAAGAGGAATATTTTTGGTATTTTTGAAAAACATTATGTAAAAATAGGAAAGAAAATCTTTTTGGGTTTTGATTTTTAAAAGAAGATATAAACACATATAGATGGTATAAACAAGGATTGAATATTCAAATCACTAATCTGCTAAACGTAAGACTATTAGCACTGCTCCCCGGCAGCGGCGCAAAAATTTGATTGGTGCAAAACCGTCAAGTTTTCTCACGCAAGCGAGTCACTTGTGAATGACCAACCGTAAGGAACTTAAAACAGTTCAAACACCAAATGCAATTTAGATCAGGAGAGTATAGTGTTTCCCCAGGTCGTTAAGTCCCAACGAGTTGTGCGAGAATAGTCAAATGTTTAGTGATCGAGAGGATTTGAACGGGAAAGGATTGTGATTGATCTATACTAAAGAAAAAGTACATAAACTACAGGGGCTTAAATGCAAATTAAAGGAAATTAAAAAGATAAAAAATATTAAATAAACGCTATCACTATTTGCAAAATGATGTTTTTGATTTTATTCTTTTATAAAACTTAAATTAAAAACTACGTTACGTACAAAAGAAAATGTGAAACTAAAGCAATATAAATCCTAAAAATATGAAAATGATATTTTTACAAACCTAATGATATGAGAAACTTTTTAGAAAAGGAAAATTATTTTTATAACTATTTAATTAATTATTATTAATTAAAAACTATTTTTAACTATTTAATAATAACCTAAATTACAAGAAAATAGGAAATAAAGCTAGAAAAATAAAATTATGACTTGGAAAAATCTAAAATAACAAAAGAGAATTTTCAAAACTATTTTTATATTTTTCTGATTATTTTTCTATTTTTTATGAATTTTAAACTATTTAAAACTATTTAAATTGCTAAAAATTACAAAATAAACTATGAAAAATCTGTAAAATTACTTTTTTTACTTTTTATATTTATCTTAACCTAAGAAAAATGAAAAATTATTTTTTTGAAACTTTTCTGAATTATTTGTATTAAAAGCTAATTAAAAAGACTTAAAAACTAATTTAAATTAAGAAAAATAGCAAACTGACTTGGAAAAATCTGAAAATTTCAAGAAAAGTTTAAAATAATATTTAGAATCTAGGAAAAATAGAAAAACATGGGGTTGTTTGTAGGAAAATGCAACTGCAGTGGAATGTGCTTATGAATAAGCACTTGCAATAAGCCAAAAGCTACCAAATGGAGACCACACTGAAACAGAAGCTACACTAAGCTATAACTACCCAAAAGGAACCAATCTCAACTGTTCAAAACATCTGAAACTCAAGTTGCTATGATTTGGCTTAATTGAGTCATGAGCTAAAAACAGATTTAGGCTCTTACTTTGGACTAGAAAATAAGCACTTAATTAAGCTTGAAACTAGAAAACAGAAGAAGGGACTTGAAGGAGACCTGGCCAAGTATGTCTAAACCAAAGACCAGACCTTGGTGAGCCAAGATGGGCCCTGTGCAAGCCTTGCACACACCCTGTGCAGACTCAGTGTTGACTGAGTCAGTTGCACAGGGCAATTAAGCTCCAATTGACAAGCCATTTAAGAGCTTAAAGAAAATTTACAAAAATATGAAAAAATCACAACAATAAACTAGACCAAGTGAACTTTTTAAAGCCACAATATTTACTGATTTTGACCCAGAAATGAATCCACTAAAAATCTCCCTAGTTGAGCTCAAAACTGAGTTTTCACTAAATTGACTTTTTTGACAGATCAAGAAAGTTGACTAATTTGAGTTTTGATTCAATTTATTTAACTGAGAATGATGTTATATGATGAACCAAGACTAGAGCAAGCTATCCTAATGGTATCTAAACATAAAACAAGAGTTTGATCTTACAAAACTCCAACAGTTATGATCTTAAGACAGTTTAATGGAATTTGACTTATGAAAGTGTGCAGGCACAAGTAATTGACTCAAATGAGCTCAAAAGAGTTATACAAACCTAAAACACCAAGTACTAACTACTGCATAAACCTCTAAAACAGATTAAGCATCCAATCCAAACACCACTGTTGCAACTGTTTTGCAAATGAAATAAACCAACTGATAAAATAACTCTTGCAGACACTTAAACTGAGTTTACATGACCTAAATACAACTATTTAAACAGGTTAAAACTAGTCTAGACTACAAGAACAGATATAAGCATAATAAGTAAAATGGAGAGAAAATGAAACTGAGATAATCACTCACAGGTGTCCAACTGGTATGCAGGCTAAAACCAAACCCAATCCTATGCTAACCTATTCTATTTCAACCCCTATCAAGCTCTGCAATAACCATCATCCATTTCCAAGACCTGCTTGACCAAATTTCCTTCTCAGTTGACTTTCATTGACCATGGAACAAAGTTATTTGAAATTGTTTCCAAAGCTTGTCAAAAGCTAAAGTAAGCTTGATTGAACTTGTTTGAGCTTAAAATTAAGCTAATAGAAGCTTGTACATAAGACAATGAAACTGAAATTCTCCACAGTAAACTTGAAAATTGGAACTGAAATGAAACTTTAGATTGTTACTTAAAAGTGAATTACAATGATACAATGACTTTAGTTTAACACATTTAAAGCTTAAAATTACATTTTAGATCACTAATTAAGTTAACTAAAAAAAACGACATACAAAGAAAAGTAAAAACTAACTACTCTTTTCTTCTCTCTATCTCCTCCTTCTTTTATGCATTAGAAATCCTCCACGTGTCCTTCTGAGCCAATCCCACCTCTTAACTTGACCAATGGGTGAGTTTTGAGTGATAGCAGCTGTTTTATCATTTTGGCGGGAAAAACAGTTTGACTTGTAGGCCTGATTTTAGCAACTAGGGGGGGTGGCATTTATTGTGGTGGGAAAAGTGAGTAGTGGTGATGATGAGGGGGGTGGTGGAAAGGTTGAGGTGACTGGAGAAGGCCTGTTGCAGGCAACTTGGGGGGAAGACAGGTGTACAGTGGGCGGGGTGTTTGTTTGACTGTGTTTGACCAAAGGGTTCAAAAACAGGTATTGGCTGGGGGTCCAAAATGTATAAGTGACAGGGGGTCAAAACAGATTTGACAAGGCTTGTAGGTTTATAATATAAGGACTAAACTTGTAATTCTGATTTTTGAAGGACTAATCCTGCCAATTTCCCAAAGTTAACACAAGGACTAAAACTGACAAACTTCAATAGTACAAGGACCAATTTTGACATTTTCAATTTTCCAAGGACTATTTGTGACAATTTCAAAACTTGAGGGACCTTTTCTGCCATTTGACAAAATATTTATTCAAGGACCATTTTTGACAACTTAGAATATTTCAGGGACCTTGAATAACATTTTTCTTTATTTTGTTTTACCAGGGACTGTTTTTGACAACTTTTGAAACTTGGGAGACTAAAACTGCCAATTATGCAAACTTGATACGTTTTTCACCAGATTTTGATATTTTTGCATTTAAAACACATAAAACACTTATTTGTGATATTTTTATCATTTTGATGCATTTCTGAGTGTTTTCAGATGTTTTTGCAGTTTAAATGGTACAGAAATGATGAGTATTTAGACACTCATCAATCCCCCACACTAAGATATTGCTAGTCCCTAGCAATGTTTTGAGAAAATTTAATGGATTTCATCTCTTTACCAAAAGCCATTACTTCTGGAGTAGCCAAATGTTTCAGTTCAAGTAAGAACCTTGGTACACCGATAACCAAATGATTTTGAGCAAATCACCAGCTTTCAACGGATTTGATTTGTCTTTACCAGAAGCCGTTTGCTTCTGGACTAGCCAACTCTTAGATAAATTATCAATATTATCTTTGGTGAGCTGATTACCAATTATGGTTTTTCCACTGCCTTTACCACAAGCCATAAACTTGCGGGCTAGCCAACTCTTCACTTTTAAGGATATGGTGAGCTGAATACCATACAATTTTGGGCAAATTGCAAGCCGTCAACGGATTTGAGATATCTTTACCAAGAGCCGTTTGCTCCTGGATTAGCCAATCCTTATGTGGGTTAGACATGGTGGACTGATTACCATTTGTTGTGTTTAGTACATAGTACTTCCACTAAAAAAAATTTTAAAATTTGGCCATTTTGGGGGAAAAAGGGACTAAAAGGGTACATTTATAATCAAAATTCGCCCGAATTTCCCCCCCACACTTAGAAATGAATATTGTCCTCAATATTCAAAGTACCGGCTGTTATGCCGAAACTTAGAACGTAAAAAGATAACATTACTAGCTAAGTGTAGAAACACAACAATTATTTTTTTTTTTTTTTTTTTTTTTTTTTTTTTTTTTTTTGTATATTTACAATTTTCATTTATTTTTTAGATCTATATACAACATGTGGGGCATCTCCCCCACACTAGGGTGGGACACACGGGTGAAAACCCATGTTAAGCTACTGTTTTTGATTACCGAGTCGCTAGCTTGACTCGACCCCGAATTAATTTGTTCATGGGGAAGTAAGGTGGAAGAAACAATCTCCATCGGACTTTCATTCAAGATGTTTGGATAAACATTGAAGTACGTGAAAGTTCCACACCGACGAGATATACATAGAACCGGCTCAAAAATGATAAATGAAAATGCCGGGATCAAAAATAGTGTCCTCATTCCTGAAGGAGAAAAGGGAACGAGAAACCACACCATTTGTGAAAAATGGAATAAAGATGTGCATCACAATGCAATCCCATTCTTCATTAGTGAGGAGCAAATCACCATTTGTTAGATTTTTAAGCTTAGACTTGAAGCTTGTATGGTGATTGGCAACAAAATTTCCGGGAGGGAGAGCTGGAAACGGTTCTTTAATCAACAGATTTTCAAGAAAGAGGATGTCTCCCTCCGAATCAAAGTAAGTATTGTCAATCCCTGTTGGAATTGACTCATCACTAAGAAAAGCATCGACCTCCTTCCAAAAGTTATCATCTTCCTCATCCAGAGTGAGAGAAGGAATGGAAGAGTCGGAAATGGGACAAGAAATGAGTGGATGATCATTATATAGGAGATTTTCAGTTTCTCCAAGATCGGCTTCGAAATCAAAGAGATCATCGTCACTTTCTGATGAAAGTGGACTGATGTGAGTGAGTTCATCGGTGAACTCCTCAAGAAGATGATCAGCATCAGACTGTGGGAGTGATGCCTCAACATACTCCATGTTTCCATGAGAAGTACAATCGTCGCTAAAATCGGAGAAAGTTTCAAAATGATCTTTTGAACACTCAAGAGGGGAAAGAGAATCACACATATGATCAGAAGTTCCCTGTGACTCTCTCGGGATTGGGACAAGGTTCTCAACACTAGACTTTATGAATTCGTCCAATTCCTTTTCAGGAACAGTGTCAAGATGCTCGTCCCCCATGTTCAGAGAGTGATAGGGAGCTTCGGGTGTGATGGCAGTTGTTTGAGAATGAATCTCAACTGCTGGGATATCATCTGATGAACTTGATGAATCAAGTGTATCCTCATCATCACTGTCATCAGGAATAAAACGAAATTGAGAGCTAGATCTGGCTGCTTTTTCTTTTGCAATTGATTCCCTAATAGATTTTTCAAAAGCAATTTGGGAATTTATTTTAGCAGCCTGCTCTTCAGCTAGCAATTCTTCCATGGATTTCTCATGTGAATTTTGAATGACAGGACATTGTGGGAGTGGAGATTTGTCAAAACCGGAAGGTTGACATTGATAATCATGAGGACCCCCACAATATACACAAGAAATACTGGGAGCATTTTGAAATGCTGTTTTACACAACTCCTCAGTTCTTTTCACTGACTCTAGAAGCTCTAGATAAGTGTCTTGTTGGGTTTGTTGAGGAGTTTGAGTCATTTGGCATTGTGGAGGTTGGTCGTGATATGGATAGTCGTAATTGTTACAAGGAAATGGATTCCCTGTTTGACAATCAGAGCTGAAATGGGGACCTCCGCAGTTCTCACAACAGTAAAACTGTTGAGTCTGGACTGGTGAATTATATGGATATTGGTCATAACCAAAGTTCTGAG
The DNA here is from genome assembly GCA_019973895.1 of Chrysanthemum seticuspe. Taxonomy (NCBI): domain Eukaryota; kingdom Viridiplantae; phylum Streptophyta; class Magnoliopsida; order Asterales; family Asteraceae; genus Chrysanthemum; species Chrysanthemum seticuspe. The sequence goes on along the minus strand of BPTQ01000005.1, from coordinate 135,701,926 downwards.
CATCACCAGAAAACTGTTCATAGACAAACGTGTTTCCGGATTGACACTCAAATCCTTGGTGAGGACCTCCACAAAATTCACAGCAGTTAGGTTGGTTATATGAAGATAAGTCGGGCTGTGGTGGGTAATTGGAAAAATTTGAGGGGTCGTTAAATGAGTTCTGATTAGGATCATAATCAAATGAATTCCTCGAACCACAAAACAAACAACTCCCGTTACGAATATCATTACCACATTGTACACACGTACACCAACGACAGGGTGAACCAAAAAGAGGCTCACCACAACCGACACAAGGAATAAACGATTTCATTTGAGAGTTATGAGAAGGAATCGGTTTATTCAAAGAATCAACAAAACCAACATGGTGATCTGAATGACTATCAAGTCTCGAAGAACATTTTGAAAAATCCGGAGGTGGGACAAATGGTGTGCTCTGAGAGCTAGCAATTTCCACCACTTCCGTTATGGTCTCCGGTTCTGGTTTTTGAGAAACGTGAAGATTAGGCAAGTCATTCTTGCTAATTACCGGTCTAAATTCTGCATGTTTGCTTTTAACCGTAAATCGTGAAAGTTTAGGATCAATTTTAGACGGCTTAGGAGCAATCGAGGGTTTAGATCTTTGGATAACCGTAGGTTGGACGTTTTTAGCACTTCCATTATCAGAGGGAAGTACCTGGTCCTTTGTCACCCTGGTTTCTCGTTCTATTTCCCTACGCAGAATTAATGGATCATCACGAACAACACGAATTCTTGACATTTGTGATAAAGTCTGAAGTTTTTCAGCTTCGTCCCAGAATTCGTCGTAGTCGAGAGATTCCATGAGAATAAAAGAAGTTAGAATCAAATGGATAGAGGGTAAAGGGATAAAGAATCAAAAAGGGTAAGAGGGTAAAGAGGAATATTTTTGGTATTTTTGAAAAACATTATGTAAAAATAGGAAAGAAAATCTTTTTGGGTTTTGATTTTTAAAAGAAGATATAAACACATATAGATGGTATAAACAAGGATTGAATATTCAAATCACTAATCTGCTAAACGTAAGACTATTAGCACTGCTCCCCGGCAGCGGCGCCAAAATTTGATTGGTGCAAAACCGTCAAGTTTTCTCACGCAAGCGAGTCACTTGTGAATGACCAACCGTAAGGAACTTAAAACAGTTCAACCACCAAATGCAATTTAGATCAGGAGAGTATAGTGTTTCCCCAGGTCGTTAAGTCCCAACGAGCTGTGCGAGAATAGTCAAATGTTTAGTGATCGAGAGGATTTGAACGGGAAAGGATTGTGATTGATCTATACTAAAGAAAAAGTACATAAACTACAGGGGCTTAAATGCAAATTAAAGGAAATTAAAAAGATAAAAAATATTAAATAAACGCTATCACTATTTGCAAAATGATGTTTTTGATTTTATGCTTTTATAAAACTTAAATTAAAAACTACGTTACGTACAAAAGAAAATTTATAACTAAAGCAATATAAATCCTAAAAATATGAAAATGATATTTTTACAAACCTAATGATATGAGAAACTTTTTAGAAAAGGAAAATTATTTTTATAACTATTTAATTAATTATTATTAATTAAAAACTATTTTTAACTATTTAATAATAACCTAAATTACAAGAAAAAAGGAAATAAAGCTAGAAAAATAAAATTATGACTTGGAAAAATCTAAAATAACAAAAGAGAATTTTCAAAACTATTTTTATATTTTTCTGATTATTTTTCTATTTTTTATGAATTTTAAACTATTTAAAACTATTTAAATTGCTAAAAATTACAAAATAAACTATGAAAAATCTGTAAAATTACTTTTTTTACTTTTTATATTTATCTTAACCTAAGAAAAATGAAAAATTATTTTTTTGAAACTTTTCTGAATTATTTGTATTAAAAGCTAATTAAAAAGACTTAAAAACTAATTTAAATTAAGAAAAATAGCAAACTGACTTGGAAAAATCTGAAAATTTCAAGAAAAGTTTAAAATAATATTTAGAATCTAGGAAAAATAGAAAAACATGGGGTTGTTTGTAGGAAAATGCAACTGCAGTGGAATGTGCTTATGAATAAGCACTTGCAATAAGCCAAAAGCTACCAAATGGAGACCACACTGAAACAGAAGCTACACTAAGCTATAACTACCCAAAAGGAACCAATATCAACTGTTCAAAACATCTGAAACTCAAGTTGCTATGATTTGGCTTAATTGAGTCATGAGCTAAAAACAGATTTAGGCTCTTACTTTGGACTAGAAAATAAGCACTTAATTAAGCTTGAAACTAGAAAACAGAAGAAGGGACTTGAAGGAGACCTGGCCAAGTATGTCTAAACCAAAGACCAGACCTTGGTGAGCCAAGATGGGCCCTGTGCAAGCCTTGCACACACCCTGTGCAGACTCAGTGTTGACTGAGTCAGTTGCACAGGGCAATTAAGCTCCAATTGACAAGCCATTTAAGAGCTTAAAGAAAATTTACAAAAATATGAAAAAATCACAACAATAAACTAGACCAAGTGAACTTTTTAAAGCCACAATATTTACTGATTTTGACCCAGAAATGAATCCACTAAAAATCTCCCTAGTTGAGCTCAAAACTGAGTTTTCACTAAATTGACTTTTTTGACAGATCAAGAAAGTTGACTAATTTGAGTTTTGATTCAATTTATTTAACTGAGAATGATGTTATATGATGAACCAAGACTAGAGCAAGCTATCCTAATGGTATCTAAACATAAAACAAGAGTTTGATCTTACAAAACTCCAACAGTTATGATCTTAAGACAGTTTAATGGAATTTGACTTATGAAAGTGTGCAGGCACAAGTAATTGACTCAAATGAGCTCAAAAGAGTTATACAAACCTAAAACACCAAGTACTAACTACTGCATAAACCTCTAAAACAGATTAAGCATCCAATCCAAACACCACTGTTGCAACTGTTTTGCAAATGAAATAAACCAACTGATAAAATAACTCTTGCAGACACTTAAACTGAGTTTACATGACCTAAATACAACTATTTAAACAGGTTAAAACTAGTCTAGACTACAAGAACAGATATAAGCATAATAAGTAAAATGGAGAGAAAATGAAACTGAGATAATCACTCACAGGTGTCCAACTGGTATGCAGGCTAAAACCAAACCCAATCCTATGCTAACCTATTCTATTTCAACCCCTATCAAGCTCTGCAATAACCATCATCCATTTCCAAGACCTGCTTGACCAAATTTCCTTCTCAGTTGACTTTCATTGACCATGGAACAAAGTTATTTGAAATTGTTTCCAAAGCTTGTCAAAAGCTAAAGTAAGCTTGATTGAACTTGTTTGAGCTTAAAATTAAGCTAATAGAAGCTTGTACATAAGACAATGAAACTGAAATTCTCCACAGTAAACTTGAAAATTGGAACTGAAATGAAACTTTAGATTGTTACTTAAAAGTGAATTACAATGATACAATGACTTTAGTTTAACACATTTAAAGCTTAAAATTACATTTTAGATCACTAATTAAGTTAACTAAAAAAAAACGACATACAAAGAAAAGTAAAAACTAACTACTCTTTTCTTCTCTCTATCTCCTCCTTCTTTTATGCATTAGAAATCCTCCACGTGTCCTTCTGAGCCAATCCCACCTCTTAACTTGACCAATGGGTGAGTTTTGAGTGATAGCAGCTGTTTTATCATTTTGGTGGGAAAAACAGTTTGACTTGTAGGCCTGATTTTAGCAACTAGGGGGGGTGGCATTTATTGTGGTGGGAAAGGTGAGTAGTGGTGATGATGAGGGGGGTGGTGGAAAGGTTGAGGTGACTGGAGAAGGCCTGTTGCAGGCAACTTGGGGGGAAGACAGGTGTACAGTGGTGGGCGGGGTGTTTGTTTGACTGTGTTTGACCAAAGGGTTCAAAAACAGGTATTGGCTGGGGGTCCAAAATGTATAAGTGACAGGGGGTCAAAACAGATTTGACAAGGCTTGTAGGTTTATAATATAAGGACTAAACTTGTAATTCTGATTTTTGAAGGACTAATCCTGCCAATTTCCCAAAGTTAACACAAGGACTAAAACTGACAAACTTCAATAGTACAAGGACCAATTTTGACATTTTCAATTTTCCAAGGACTATTTGTGACAATTTCAAAACTTGAGGGACCTTTTCTGCCATTTGACAAAATATTTATTCAAGGACCATTTTTGACAACTTAGAATATTTCAGGGACCTTGAATAACATTTTTCTTTATTTTGTTTTACCAGGGACTGTTTTTGACAACTTTTGAAACTTGGGGGACTAAAACTGCCAATTATGCAAACTTGATACGTTTTTCACCAGATTTTGATATTTTTGCATTTAAAACACATAAAACACTTATTTGTGATATTTTTATCATTTTGATGCATTTCTGAGTGTTTTCAGATGTTTTTGCAATTTAAATGGTACAAAAATGATGAGTATTTAGACACTCATCATTGACACCTATAGCATTCTTCACTAATGCTCTTAACACGAACGTTAAGCACCTTTCACTAATGCTTTCGTCTTGACACTTTTGGCATCCTTCACTAATGCCTTTAACCCAACATCTATGGAGAAAGGAAGAACTTATCAACAAGAGAACCTTCATTGTCTTGATGATGACGAAGCATGACAACTCATGGACTTGAGCTTGCACGTCTTCAAGAAGTGGTGATCTTTCCTTTAAGCGGAACCTAGAAGATCACACAAAAACAAAAGACAAACTACATAGATCACTTGGATCTGAGGTTAGAGGGTTAGAATACTTGGGAAAAGTATGTGTGTAAAGTTATGAATAGAAAGGAAGAAATGGCTCTCTATTTATAGAGAAAATTCTCTACTGTTTCCCCGGATCCCTTCCACTTGGGATCCGGCTAGCACAAAGCCAGGGATCTGTGGAACGCTCCTCTTTGCCCATGGGTATTTTTGGTTATGGGTTATGGGTCATGGGTCATGGGTCATGGGTTATGGGTTGATCCATGGTTTTCTTTCTAGATACAATGTATCTTAAGGATACAATGAACTTGGTTAAGTGGTATAAATAAAACCATGGGTTATGGGTCAAAACCATTTGCTAGTTTTTACCTATTTAGTATATACTTGTTTTTACCCATTTTAGTATATACTTGTTTTTACCCATTTTAGTGTATACTTAGTTAAGTATATGTTATCCCAATATGTAAACACTAGTTGTTGTACATATGTATATCTAAAGCATAAAATCACTTGTACTAGTTTTAGTGTTTTATGTGAAAGCGTAAGTGTGTTAGAAAACTATTAGTTCAAACCATTTACGTATTTTATTTGTTTCGTTAAAATGATCTTACTTTTGTTATCGACAAAACATTAGAAGATCGTAAAATATAAATAAACGTTTTTATTGCTTATTTGTATTAACAATCTCCCCCTTTTTGTTGATGACAAAACATAAGATTATTTTAAGGAAAAGCTAAAATTCGTAAGAGTTTGAATTTATAGTTTTTACTTTCTTCTCCCCCTTTTTGTCGAAACAAAAAGAGCTAAAAGAAACTAACACAATTTTTACTAGAAAGTTATGCAAAAATGTAAAGAGAATAAGTGACGGGAATGGTACTCGTCTTAACTCCCCCTTGACGATTCCATCCCTTTGAAAGGGCGTCAAGGACATGACGTAAAATAAACTAATTGTGTTTGCAATTAAGTTTGCAAATGGTTCGTCTAAGTGACGAAAAGCGTGCTCCCCCTTGAATATTGCAAAGATGCAATGGGGTATCATGAAGTATAATCCAAAAACGGATTAATGTTTCAAATGTTTTGCAAATATCGTTTGACACAAAGCTCCCCTAGCTTTATGGTGTCAAAATCTTCATGTGTTATTTTGAAAATCTACAAAGTAAAGGTTAGAAAACAAGAGTATAGTGCATAATTTCCTGCAAATAAAACTCAAGTTAGTAGAAATTTGTGCTTCTGATCCACGGATCCCACGGTTCCCTTCTTGAAGGGATCCGTCTAGGCATTATGGAGGGATCCGGCTGTCTGTTGACAGTTTCTTCAGCAATGAGAGTGTTTCAATCAATGCAAGTGTGGATACAATATATATGTGCAATAAAGAGCACAACGCACAGAATAATCAAAACAAATAAATGTTCATTTAATAAAACAAGAGATAACCAACCAAATCTCTAAAACTAAGAGAATGAACTAGCCAAATAGGTGCTACTAATGCTAATAAGTTAACCCAAACTTAAGATTCGACTAAAAGCTTAATGATGATCAATGGTGAGATGAGTTTTCCTCAGCATTTTGAGCTTGTAGTTCATGTATCAATTTATCTAGTTCATGTTTCATTCTTTCACCATGTTTACAATGATAGCAATCCTTGTCATGGTTTTGAGTTTCTTGAAGTGAAAGTTCAAGTGAAGTGGGTTGAGGATCTTCAAATGATTGTGAGGTGGTTCTAGGCACTAATGATGTTGGTTGTATGTTTGGTATAGTAGGATTAGGTGATGAAATCCTAGTGGGAACACTCTTCTTGGAAATTAGTTTGATTAGTTTCCTTGGTGTGGGAGAGATCCTACCATTTGTGGACTTAACCGAAGATGATCCGGTTGAGGAAACTTCATGTGTGATTGTAAAACCCTAAAAATCGTAAACGCATTAAAAGACTATTATACCCTCATGTAATAATCCGTAAAATGAAACAAGATCGATAACGTCGCTAACTATTAAATGATAAATAATTTTCTTTGGGACTTCGAATATAAAACGTACGCTAAATAATTTTACACGTTTAAGTCACGACACATATTTTCCTTCTCTTGAAACGTCCCCTAGTCGACCTCTTTGCAACAAACTAATGTATCGACGCGAGGATATAGACCGGATTCATGATTTTAGTAAATATGGCATGTTCCATTTATCCTAATTATTTAATTTGTATTTTCCTTGTTTACCTCCCCTCTTATTCGGTCCCACATAACCGAAAACCCCCTTTTTATTTGCTATCCAAGACAAATTCCAAAAGAAACATAAACCCTAACTCACCCACTCAATATTACGGCAAAGAGAAAAAAATAAAACCTCCCTCCTCCATTTGTTTCTGTCGACCTGAAGGGCTCCAAGAAAGGGTTCCGAGGGTGATTGTAGGTTGCTGGAATCACGTGCCTGGTATGGGTTTTGTTTGGCTTTGCTCGTGGGTGGGGTGTTGCTGCTACCGTGGGTATTAAAAGCACAAAAGGGTGTGCTTGTTTCACTTGTTTTGCCTGTTGTTTCTTCCTCCCTGTGTCACGCCACGAAGGTAACTTGTCACCTCGTCTTTCTTTTCTGTTTTGGCTAAAACTGGTCGTGACTAGGTATATATCATTCGCATGTTTTAAAACTAAGTATAACAACATAAAACTTATGATAGGTGGGTCATGGTCACGTGAAGGATATTTGTCACATAATCTAATGATGTGCATGTATGTTGTGTCAAATAAGCTGGTCCCTTTGAAACAAACATGTAAACACCTAATATGCTCAATAAAAAGAGTAATGCATGAGTTGTTTTGACGTTGGTTTGTTTACTGGTATCTCGACAAGATTAAAACATCATTAAAAAGCCTTTTGCCACTCAAACTATAATCTGTATAAGAAATTGTGTTGCATGGAAAAAAAAGTGTTATAGGCCATTTGAATCTAATCTTGAACCGTCACGGCATACTTACACTTTTGGGTATATCACGCCTATCATGAAGCTAAGACGTGTGTATGTGTCTAGCACTATTAGAGTTGAATGAAACAAGGTTTAGGTTGGTTTTGGTGAATTAAAAGGGGCGCTCATATTTCTGTTTTAATGTATATAGTGTCTCGACATTAAAAGGGCATTCACAACGAGTCATATAAACATGGTACTAATCGATCTAAAACGGCATAAAACGTGAACGGTAGCCATAATCTAAAACCTAGGGTTTAGTACATTGCGATTTAATAAAGTGAAGGGTTTTTTTTGTAAATCATGAAACTTAAAGGGATGATTTGTTAATATGTTAACTAAAGGTGCTAAATAAGTAAAATGAGTAAAATTGCTATAATTACACTTATGACCCTATACTTTGCAATATTGACAGTTTTGACCCTAAACTTGTATAGCTTGGCATAATTGTCCCTTAAACTAAGATAATACTTGTTTTCATCATTTTAACCTAAATTGACGTGATTATATCATTTATGACTAAATCTGCTAATTACGAAAACCTGCTAAAAATGGAAAGCCGTCTAAAATAAGAAATCGGATCTTAATAAGCGTTATTTAATTCATAGGTTATGGACGGCGGGATTGATTCATCGTGTGACCTTACTTTCCTATTTTGCTTGCTTCGAATGAGGTACAGATATTCTATCCCTTCTCAGTAGGGATTTCTCCTGACTTTTCGATCCTTGACTTTGCTTCACGTATGATATTCCTTTGCTATGATTTCCTTATGCTATGATCCTTTTGATATGATTCCGACATAATCCTTTGATATGATTCTGTTCGCTATGATATTCGTTTGTTATGATTATGAACTTCTGATTATGAACCTTACGATTATGAACCTTATGATTAATGACCTTCTGATTATGAACCATCTGATTATGAACCTCTGATTATGAACTTATGTTATGGAAACCTGATATGAACCTTTGACTTCTGAACCTTTGATATGAACCCTTATGATATGATTATGCTTTGACCCTTCAGTTTGATACCCGAGCCAAATATGTGTTCCTAGTCATGAAGGTAACATGACCGTGTCATTGATGCACCAATGGCATGACTCCAGTGTGTACGAGTGATGTTGCACACCGTCCCCATTATGATATGATTATGAGCTCACTATATGTATATGATTTGGCCACTATGTTTCCGGGGGGCGTATGGATGCATCCTAGATATGTTATGATATGATATGCTATGATATGATATGATATGATATGATTTATATGGTGAATGATGTCGTGTGCAATACGCGTCTTCACATTCCGGGAGCTAGCTACTCCATTGGTTACTGAGGTCTCCCCTCCTATTATGTATGGTATTCCGAGGTCACCCCTCCGAATACAATGGTTACTTATGATATGATATGATATGATATGATATGTTCCGGGCTCGTTGTAGATTTCTGACAACCCTTACACTTTTGATATACCTATACTGTACTTTCTGTATTCCCCAACGCACCATATTCTGTATAAATTGTTCATTACTCAGTACCCTTATATGACTCACTCTACTACCAAGATATATATATTCCATTGCTTTGATCTGTCACACTCTCATTCCGTTACTTCAGACTATCGTTCCATTCACGTACCAGGTTATTATATGCTTATTGAATTTGATTATGCTATTCATGTTTTATGTGACCATTGATTATCCTGCTATGATGTGATTAATATGCGGTTATCTGAGTTACCTGTTTCCATCTGAGGATATGTGATCTCACTGTTATGTGACCCTCTGAATTATCTGGTGATCATACTAATGTGTAATCGATAGTTTTGTCTGTTTATTATGTGTACTTCGTTTAGTTAATCTCGTGGGCTATGACTATCCGTTGTATCCTTACCTGCTTATTCTTGACCTGCCATGTTTACATTTCTGTCTATGCTACGGTTTGTTTGGGTAAACGGTTCAACTTATGTGGTCTGGCTTATTAACTTGGTTAATTGCCCAGCTATGTCCCTAGTTCATTTAATTATAATGTTCATACCGTATTCCTATTTGTTACGTGTGACTGCCATGCTTTGACTGCTGTTAGTACTTCCGCTGTTATGATACTGGTTATGTTTTCAACTAAGGGTTTTGACCTGTGTGATTGCCATGCTCACTTACTAATTTATTTGCTTCCGCCTGCCTTTAGATTCTGTTTGTCTTGTATGTCTTCTGATTTTCCTAAATTTATTGTATGCCATATATTTATTTTGTGTGGATATGACGTCTGTTATATTTGCTTATGTTTCAGTACTTGTATGTCTGGTTTGTATGTGCTTGTATATATGTCATCGATGCTTTGCTTTGCTCCGTTCTCCTTGTTATCTGTTTCTTCTTGGATATTTGTATAATTGTGTGCTGCAGGATCCTCATTGACTCGGTGTACTCTCTTTATTGCGACATTGTTATTGTTTCCTTTGTTTCATTTCGTTTCTGCTTTTGTTTAGCTTTCGTTTTGTTATATCTGTTCACTGGCTTTTTAAGCTCAGCCGCATTTCTTTTCCTGCGGCAGGTTTTAGGTTTGAAGATGGGCTTCGATGGGCTGAGAGTTGGATTATCTGAGTGGACCAACCCTAGTTACCTTATTATATGGACTTACTTTGAAGAGTTTTTGTTTTGATATTTCATTTCAATTGGATATTTTATTCCTTCGTCAGTCAATTGTTTATATGATTTGATACTTCATTTTTAAGGTTTCCGTTTGTAAATATTTTATTTGTATGTTCTGATATGACACCAGAATGTGACACTTCTACCCTTGTCGGGTTGGGGTGTTACAATTATGGTATCAGAGAAAAGGTTTCGTCTTGTTGACCTTAGGATTGACTTGTGAGGACTGGGTAGACACTAGGCTTTCGTCTGTTCTGATTTTCTCTGATTTGTTTGATTGTCGTTCAGATTTGAAATTGATATTCATTTGTCTTCACTGATTTGGCCTTTTTCTTTTCGCATCGAACTTTGTTATTTTGTCTTCGTACATCCGTTTGTCGATCGTTAGGTGGAGACTACTCGTGGAGTAGAAGATGATGGTGCCGACCCTGCATTGCTGCAACAGTCCCTGAGCTGGAGAGGTTCGTAAAGCAGAAGCCGCACCCGACTGCCATGCTGCTGGAGACATCAGGATGCTGCTGGAGGAAGCTGGACGGATCAACCAAAGATGCAAAAGACGGAGACAAGATTCAACCGGTGTCTGAGAAGGTTCATCTACTTCATGTGATCTGGGCACGACTTGTGTTACTCAGATTCGTTTGTCATGCGTTTTGAGGCGGTTTGATATCTTGATATGTGATTTTGACCAACATTACTTCTCTTTAATTCGTTTAGAACTCGGTTTGAATCGTGAAGTTTTATCGTTTGGAATTTTGGTAATATCTCAGCTTTTCTTTTGAATCGTCAGTAATGAGTCATGAGGAACCGTTTTGTGCAAGTTGGGGGCCTTCTTTCATTGTGATATGGTAAGTTGTTTGATGTAGTTTATGCTGTGTGTATATGAATCTGGTCTGCTTTGGTACGTTACTTGATATCTGTATGTGATATGTTTTGCTGTGATATTGGTTATATGGTTTGTCATGACCCGAGGCAGAATATGATGACAATAAGAACTTGTTATGTGATGCAAGTATTATGATGTCTGATCAACGTTATAATACCGAGATCATATAATTCGAACTTATTGAAGTCATACGACGTTTTGGGAAATGCCTGTGGTTGGTACGTAAATGGACTAGGACTTATATCTGTTATTTGTCACTCCTCGTGTTCTTCTGGAATTCTGTACCTCTTTGCGAGATTCTCATCGACATCTGTTACGTATAAGTTTTGTACACTTTGGGAACCGAAATCGTTATGATCTGAGTGGAACTATGGATGGCTACATCTGCCTTAAACTCGTACGTCTCTGGGCAACTCTGCTACTTCAATTTTCGAGGACGAAAATTTTCTTTTAGAGGGGAAGAGTTGTAAAACCCTAAAAATCGTAAACGCATTAAAAGACTATTATACCCTCATGTAATAATCCGTAAAATGAAACAAGATCGATAACGTCGCTAACTATTAAATGATAAATGATTTTCTTTGGGACTTCGAATATAAAACGTACGCTAAATAATTTTACACGTTTAAGTCACGACACATATTTTCCTTCTCTTGAAACGTCCCCTAGTCGACCTCTTTGCAACAAACTAATGTATCGACGCGAGGATATAGACCGGATTCATGATTTTAGTAAATATGGCATGTTCCATTTATCCTAATTATTTAATTTGTATTTTCCTTGTTTACCTCCCCTCTTACTCGGTCTCACATAACCGAAAACCCCCTTTTTATTTGCTATCCAAGACAAATTCCAAAAGAAACATAAACCCTAACTCACCCATTCAATATTACGGCAAAGAGAAAAAAATAAAACCTCCCTCCTCCATTTGTTTCTGTCGACCTGAAGGGCTCCAAGAAAGGGTTCCGAGGGTGATTGTAGGCTGCTGGAATCACATGCCTGGTATGGGTTTTTTTTGGCTTTGCTCGTGGGTGGGGTGTTGCTGCTACCGTGGGTATTAAAAGCACAAAAGGGTGTGCTTGTTTCACTTGTTTTGCCTGTTGTTTCTTCCTCCCTGTGTCACGCCACGAAGGTAACTTGTCACCTCGTCTTTCTTTTCTGTTTTGGCTAAAACTGGTCGTGACTAGGTATATATCATTCGCATGTTTTAAAACTAAGTATAACAACATAAAACTTGTGATAGGTGGGTCATGGTCACGTGAAGGATATTTGTCACATAATCTAATGATGTGCATGTATGTTGTGTCAAATAAGCTGGTCCCTTTGAAACAAACATGTAAACACTAATATGCTCAATAAAAAGAGTAATGCATGAGTTGTTTTGACGTTGGTTTGTTTACTGGTATCTTGACAAGATTAAAACATCATTAAAAAGCCTTTTGCCACTCAAACTATAATGTGTATAAGAAATTGTGTTGCATGGAAAAAAAAGTGTTATAGGCCATTTGAATCTAATCTTGAACCATCACGGCATACTTACACTTTTGGGTATATCACGCCTATCATGAAGCTAAGACGTGTGTATGTGTCTAGCACTATTAGAGTTGAATGAAACAAGGTTTAGGTTGGTTTTGGTGAATTAAAAGGGGCGCTCATATTTCTGTTTTAATGTATATAGTGTCTCGACATTAAAAGGGCATTCACAACGAGTCATATAAACATGGTACTAATCGATCTAAAACGGCATAAAACGTGAACGGTAGCCATAATCTAAAACCTAGGGTTTAGTACATTGCGATTTAATAAAGTGAAGGGTTTGTTTTGTAAATCATGAAACTTAAAGGGATGATTTGTTAATATGTTAACTAAAGGTGCTAAATAAGTAAAATGAGTAAAATTGCTATAATTACACTTATGACCCTATACTTTGCAATATTGACAGTTTTGACCCTAAACTTGTATAGCTTGGCATAATTGTCCCTTAAACTACGATAATACTAGTTTTTATCATTTTAACCTAAATTGACGTGATTATATCATTTATGACTAAATCTGCTAATTACGAAAACCTGCTAAAAATGGAAAGCCGTCTAAAATAAGAAATCGGATCTTAATAAGCGTTATTTAATTCATAGGTTATGGACGGCGGGAATGATTCATCGTGTGACCTTACTTTCCTATTTTGCTTGCTTCGAATGAGGTACAGATATTTTATCCCTTCTCAGTAGGGATATTATATCATTTATGACTAAATCTGCTAATTACGAAAACCTGCTAAAAATGGAAAGCCGTCTAAAATAAGAAATCGGATCTTAATAAGCGTTATTTAATTCATAGGTTATGGACGGCGGGATTGATTCATCGTGTGACCTTACTTTCCTATTTTGCTTGCTTCGAATGAGGTACAGATATTCTATCCCTTCTCAGTAGGGATTTCTCCTGACTTTTCGATCCTTGACTTTACTTCACGTATGATATTCCTTTGCTATGATTTCCTTATGCTATGATCCTTTTGATATGATTCCGACATAATCCTTTGATATGATTCTGTTTGCTATGATATTCGTTTGTTATGATTATGAACTTCTGATTATGAACCTTACGATTATGAACCTTATGATTAATGACCTTCTGATTATGAATTATCTGATTATGAACCTCTGATTATGAACTTATGTTATGGAAACCTGATATGAACCTTTGACTTCTGAACCTTTGATATGAACCCTTATGATATGATTATGCTTTGACCCTTCAGTTTGATACCCGAGCCAAATATGTGTTCCTAGTCATGAAGGTAACATGACCGTGTCATTGATGCACCAATGGCATGACTCCAGTGTATACGAGTGATGTTACACACCGTCCCCATTATGATATGATTATGAGCTCACTATATGTATATGATTTGGCCACTATGTTTCCGGGGGGCGTATGGATGCATCCTAGATATGTTATGATATGATATGTTATGATATGATATGATATGATATGATATGATTTATATGGTGAATGATGTCGTGTGCAATACGCGTCTTCACATTCCGGGAGCTAGCTACTCCATTGGTTACTGAGGTCTCCCCTCCTATTATGTATGGTATTCCGATGTCACCCCTCCGAATACAATGGTTACTTATGATATGATATGATATGATATGATATGTTCCGGGCTCGTGGTATATTTCTGACAACCCTTACACTTTTGATATACCTATACTGCACTTTCTGTATTCCCCAACGCACCATATTCTGTATAAATTGTTCATTACTCAGTACCCTTATATGACTCACTCTACTACCAAGATATATATATTCCATTGCTTTGATCTGTCACACTCTCATTCCGTTACTTCAGACTATCGTTCCATTCACGTACCAGGTTATTATATGCTTATTGAATTTGATTATGCTATTCATGTTTTATGTGACCATTTATTATCCTGCTATGATGTGATTAATATGCGGTTATCTGAGTTACCTGTTTCCATCTAAGGATATGTGATCTCACTGTTATGTGACCCTCTGAATTGTCTGGTGATCATACTAATGTGTAATCGATAGTTTTGTCTGTTTATTATGTGTACTTCGTTCAGTTAATCTCGTGGGCTATGACTATCCGTTGTATCCTTACATGCTTATTGTTGACCTGCCATCTTTACATTTCTGTCTATGCTACGGTTTGTTTGGGTAAACGGTTCAACTTATGTGGTCTGGCTTATTAACTTGGTTAATTGCCCTGCTATGTCCCTAGTTCATTTAATTATAATGTCCATACCGTATTCCTATTTGTTACGTGTGACTGCCATGCTTTGACTGCTGTTAGTACTTCCGCTGTTATGATACTGGTTATGTTTTCAACTAAGGGTTTTGACCTGTGTGATTGCCATGCTCACTTACTAATTTATTTGCTTCCGCCTGCCTTTAGATTATGTTTGTCTTGTATGTCTTCTGATTTTCTTAAATTGATTGTATGCCATATATTTATTTTGTGTGGATATGACGTCTGTTATATTTGCTTATGTTTCAGTACTTGTATGCCTGGTTTGTATGTGCTTGTATATATGTCATCGATGCTTTGCTTTGCTCCGTTCTCCTTGTTATCTGTTTCTTCTTGGATATCTATATAATTGTGTGCTGCAGGATCCTCATTGACTCGGTGTACTCTCTTCATTGCGACATTGTTATTGTTTCCTTTGTTTCATATCGTTTCTGCTTTTGTTTAGCTTTCGTTTTGTTATATCTGTTCACTGGGCTTTTTAAGCTCAGCCGCATTTCTTTTCTTGCGGCAGGTTTTAGGTTTGAAGATGGGATTCGATGGGCTGAGAGTTGGATTATCTGAGTGGACCAACCCTAGTTACCTTATTATATGGACTTACTTTGAAGAGTTTTTGTTTTGATATTTCATTTCAATTGGATATTTTATTCCTTCGTCAGTCAATTGTTTATATGATTTGATACTTCATTTTTAAGGTTTCCGTTTGTAAATATTTTATTTGTATGTTCTGATATGACACCAGAATGTGACACTTCTACCCTTGTCGGGTTGGGGTGTTACAGTGATTCTAGCAATTTTCTTGGGTGGTCTTTGAGTGGATGAGTTAGCACTAGGAGCCTTAGTCATAGTGATGATGGTACAAGTAAGAGCTTCTTTAGTTGCTGATTTTAGGGATGTGATTGAGAGTGATGATTTAATCCTAAGGTTGTTTGGTTTATAAAGGATGATTTGAATGAGGAAATTAAATTATTGACCACTTAGAGGAATAGGCATGCTCTTGGGGTTTTGATCAGCTCTAGGAGGATAATTAATGAATTCTAAAAGTGGTTTAGAAAACCAATAGGTGATTTGAATTCGAATATTGAATTTGACTTATGCTTTCTGCATCTACGGATCCCGCGGATTCCCTCTCAGCAGGGATCCGCCTGGTTAAAGACCAGGGATCCGGCTATCAGACAACGTCTAGGTGAAATCATTATGCTTTTGTAAGGTTTGTTATTAATGGATTTCGAGGGTTTGACTTAATTTTGAAGTCTTTAGCTGTTGGATATCTCAAATCCTTAGCCATAACAAGTAATGGTGCTTAACGATGGTTTTGGCCAAGAAAATTTGACCTTGGGTAGTCTAACTATATGTTAGACAATTATTCCATTTAATTTGATGTGGAGAAATGGTGATACCAAGTCCTAAAATTCAAATAATGTCCTAAGAGGAATTTACTAAAATCTCTAGAAAATAAAAAGAAATGAAAAACTAATTTTTGAGCCTAGTTTTGAGTAAAAAAATGATTGAGATCAATTTGCTAAAATTGAACGATAGACCTAACTAAGTGCTATCAAACGTGATAGATAATGTGTGAGTGTTGGGGCGGAATTATGGTGAGTTTTGACTAGTTGAAAAACAAATGTTTCGAAAATATATCCTAGACAAGCCATGGATGAGTGTGAGGTTTTCAACTTAATTGAGAAAGACTTAGTTGGCTCTAGTATCTTGTGTTTGACTTGTTTGAGGTGATCTATTTTGATGTACTTAAATCTGTATTGTATACCAGATACCACGGATCCCACGGTTCCCTTCTGGGAGGGATCCGTCTAGTACAAATGCTGGGATCCGCCTACTGCAGATCAGAAGGCTTTCAGCAAATGTGCAATTTTGCACTTCTTAGTAAATGCTTCTCCTAGTTGTCTCTATGGGGACTAAATGCAAGAATACAACTACTATAAAGTATGGCAAGGTAGGAAGATCTTAAGTTCCTAGAATGAGTCACGACGACCACTCAAGGGGTCGTAAAATCTCATTTTTCAAATACTTAAGTTAGAGTTGTTTAGTGCCAATATATGGCCATACCTACATTCTACAAGCATAATTTAAAGTGTTACAAACCATTGTTTGAAATTGTTCATCATGCACTTGAGTCCTAAGACTTTACCTTTCTTTTCTCTCCTTCACTTCTTCACCCATCCTCCCCTTTTTATCAAACCATCTTCACTTCATCTTCCTCAAGAAATTGGCGAAGCATTTGAAGATTCCCTTGGTTTGTTGCCATTCGGTTGATTCATTGGGGATGTTTGGCAATTGGTTAATGTAGTCCAGGGGGTCGAGATTGATATTTTCGAGTGGGTTGCTACTACTCCCTTCACCTTCACCTTCCCTTTGCCTTTCCCTTTCGTCCGAGGAATCCGTGGGTGGGTGTGGCCTCTTGCCTTCTACCATAAACCTTGTTGTTCTACCCTCGGTTAATGGTACCATAACCTTATTACAAAAGCTATGATCCAAGGATTGTGGGGAAGGGTCTAATGCAAAGATGAATTTAGCGAGACGGGTTAGAAGCATTGCATATGGAAGCACCATCTTGTCCATGCTTCTTACACTTGCCATTCTCTTGATCATGTATTAGGCAATGTTGAAGCGGGTCTCAGTCACAAGACAATAGATCATGAAGCTTAGACATGCGTTGGGGTGATCCTTGTTTCCTACTAGACACACCACATTCTCCCTTATCACAACTTCCCATTTCCTATATAATGCAAACATCTCCGAAAGCTCCATTTGAAAAGGATCCCTATAGATCACTTTCGACTTTCTAGTCACCCTTGAAGGGGATGCTCTTGGCATAAACACGGTGTCCCTTACCGTGGTTGCTTCCGGTATTATTGTGTGATAAATGTTGTGATGATCAACCATAGAGTGTAGCTCCTGCAACGACCATTCATTAGAATACATGCAAACACCATCGGATGGAACCCCTATTATTCTTCCAAACTCCTCAAGTGAAAGAGTGTACTCATGTCCATTTATGGTGAATTCAATTGAGATGGACCCATCATCATTTCTAATTATACCCATAGTCTTGTAGAACTCAAGCACAAAGACCGGGCAAATTAGCTCGTTTATATCCAATAAAAAATCAAACCCAATAGTTTCAAATACTTCCCTTATGTCGGTATTTGCAAGAAATGATGGATCAACAACTCTACCTTCATGAAAAAGTCTTCTTTCAAGAAACTTAAACGCTTTCCTATCGTCCGGACTTAAACCATCTTTCCTATGGTACATGGGTATGTAGTGAGCGGTGTCTTGGTAATCTTGTTGTTTGTTGTTTGGCATGATTGTTCCTAGATAATACAACCACAAAGTGGTGTTAATAGTGAATAGTAACCTAAAGGGTTTAATCACAATTTTGCTCTCATCATCTTTGTTGAGTTCACGAAATGTGTTTAATTTGTATTAACAATGTTAATTCTTTGATTTAGATTATCTTAGAAAACAATGTGGTGACAAATTATGATAAACCCATTTGAACCCAACTCTTAAATATGAAGATATTGTAATTCTAAGAATCAAAGAATTAAATTAACAATGTAGTGAAGATTATACTTACACAAGTGATTGTTAAGCTTGAGAAGAATGATCAATTTGCTCCTATGAACAGTACCAGAGTTCTTGTTCGTGAGTCTTTGAGGTGAGAATGATTGTGGAACTTCCACAGTGATCATTTTTAAGCTTATATTGTCTTCTGTTGCACGGATCCCGCGGATCCCTCTCATTTGGGATCCGGCTAGTATAACCTGAGGGATCCGGCATAACAGCAAAAGTCAGCTCAAACATTCCTTGATAACTATGGTTTGGGAGTTCTAAAATGCCTAATGTTTTGGTGTTAAGGTTCTAAAACTTGTGGTTTGAGGTTTTGATGATTTAATGCTATTCCTATTAGGCGAGGTTCCCTTTTTAAGAACTAGTCATAATTCTTGGGAAGCTTTTCAAACATTATAATAAAATCCCATTTTATTATAACATAAGAAGTTTCACATGGATATTTATTGATATACATGAAATGTCAATAAATCCTTTGTGATGAATAATGATTGATGTTATCATATAACTTAAGATATCATTATTGTGAGTTGGTGATGTAGTTTTAACTAAGTCGGAGAAAACTAATAAGATAGGGACAATAATATAAAAAGCTACAAGAACAATTTCTAGTAAGTCATGCAACTAACATTTTGATAATAACAATGAATGTAAGTAATTATAGATCATACCTTTGCCAAATATTCTTTTTAATAAAAGAAGTATTTAGATATTTTTGTGATCTTCTTGGAATCTCCAGATTTATGTTGTAGGAATATTTAAACATTCTTTTTACGAAATGTTTCGAGAAATTCTTTATGATCTTCTTGATGACTCCAAATCCACGTATGGATAATGCTTAAAAAAAATGTTAGAACATTCTATCATTGTCCAACAATAAGCAACATGATGAATTTTTAAAATGTGACAAAAACAATCCTTCTTTGTAGTTTTCAAACATACATGGATCGTATCAAGTTTTTAAAGTACAACATACTTTAAGAAACTTGGTAACGAAGCTCTGATGCCAATTGTGGAAAACTAGAAGGGGGGTTGAATATTTTTACCAATTTAAAACTTCCTTTTAAATATTTAGATCGACTTATGTCAATCTATTTGATTGTTTATGTTGGACGTTGATAGATAGATATATAGATGTGTAATGAAACATAAAGAGTAAGAAGCACATCACCACGACACAAGTTATTTATAGTGGTTCGGCTACAAGGACACCTTCCTTGCCCTACTCCACTCCCCGAGTCACCTACTCGAGAGTTCGTAAGCACTACACCAACTCCTTGTGGCGGAGAAGCCTTCACAACGTCGCTTAACCTTTTTCTGGTACAAAGCTAAATACCGAGTTCTTTCACACCAAGGCGAACCATACCTAACATAACATCGCCTACCCTTTATACGGTGCTAGGCTAACCACCGAGTTCTTTCACACCTTAGGAGAACTAATCCTATCACAACGTCGCCTACCCTTTATTAGGTACTAGGCTAAGTACCTAGTTCCGTTACTATGGAGGAACTACTATCCTTCACGACACAACACCTAATCTCAAGGAGATCTACTCCTTGTTACAACACCATCAAGGATATCACCATCCTTGTAAATAAACAAATACTTATATGTATAACGATGCACCTCATCGATTATACGACCTAGGCATTTCTTCACAAATGCTACTTGATTTGATTCTTTGGCATCCTTCACTAATGCCTTTGACACAACGCTTGGCACCCTTCACTAATGCCTTCGTCTTGACACCTATAGCATTCTTCACTGATGCTCTTGACACGAACGTTAAGCACCTTTCACTAATGCTTTCGTCTTGACACTTTCGGCATCCTTCACTAATGCCTTTAACCCAACATCTATGGAGAAAGGAAGAACTTATCAACAAGAGAACCTTCATTGTCTTGATGATGACGAAGCATGACAACTCATGGACTTGAGCTTGCACGTCTTCAAGAAGTGGTGATCTTTCCTTTAAGCGGAACCTAGAAGATCACACAAAAACAAAAGACAAACTACATAGATCACTTGGATCTGAGGTTAGAGGGTTAGAATACTTAGGGAAAGTATGTGTGTAAAGTTATGAATAGAAAGGAAGAAATGGCTCTCTATTTATAGAGAAAATTCTCTACTGTTTCCCCGGATCCCACGGATCCCTTCCACTTGGGATCCGGCTAGCACAAAGCCAGGGATCCGTGGAACGCTCCTCTTTGCCCATGGGTATTTTTGGTTATGGGTCATGGGTCATGGGTTATGGGTTGATCCATGGTTTTCTTTCTAGATACAATGTATCTTAAGGATACAATGAACTTGGTTAAGTGGTATAAATAAAACCATGGGTTATGGGTCAAAACCATTTGCTAGTTTTTACCTATTTAGTATATACTTGTTTTTACCCATTTTAGTATATACTTGTTTTTACCCATTTTAGTGTATACTTAGTTAAGTATATGTTATCCCAATATGTAAACACTAGTTGTTGTACATATGTATATCTAAAGCATAAAATCACTTATACTAGTTTTAGTGTTTTATGTGAAAGCGTAAGTGTGTTAGAAAACTATTAGTTCAAACCATTTACGTATTTTATATGTTTCGTTAAAATGCTCTTACTTTTGTTATCGACAAAACATTAGAAGATCGTAAAATATAAATAAACATTTTTACGGCTTATTTGTATTAACAGGGGTTATTAAAAATGATGGGTTATTTTGGATCCGGACTTGGTTTTAGTTTAGGATAGGATAATTTTTAGTTTAAGGTTTAGGGTAGTTTTTGACAAGTTGAAAAGTGAAAGGACCATTTATGTAATTTTTGAGAAATGTTTCAAGGGTGACTTTTGACAATTTCATAAACTCCAAGGACTAATTTTGCCATGTTGAAGAAAATGGTGATCCAAATTTGCAAATTATTTCCCGACCTCGGCTTTTTGCACTCATCTATATCTCGTGCTCGTTTTTCTGTTGTTTTGTCTTTTCTTGCCCATTTTGGTTTTCAAATGAATGATTTAAGGTAATAATTGCTCACAAATGTAGGAGTTTAGAGCTTAAATGACCCTCTAAAAATGCATGTTTTAAATCCTTATCAACTAATATCGCCAATTGGTTCAAATCTTGAATGAAGGCTCAAAATTTGGTACTTGAAGTAATTTTGGCTACTCTAATGGTTTTTCAGTCACCACGTGTCACAGTAAGTTACGTATAACTATATAAATATATAACATCTTTAAAATTCTCATGAAAACAAATTTCCAGGAGATCGCACTTGGGATTATTGAGAAGTCACTAGAATGTCTTTCACTTTCATTGAGTTGGTATGTCTGCACATTTCTTTTCTATGGTATGTGCAAATGTTAATTAAAGATATGTACAGAGAGTATTAGGAGGTAGACATGACCCGGTAAGATGGTTTTGACCGTACTTGAAAGGGGACTGTACTAGAAAGGACAGTCTTGCCACCTACAGTAAATATGTTTGCAGCTTTGTGGACTGTTTTGTGTATCATACAGAGTTTGTATAACCATGTCATGTATTCACACGATGCAGGTAAGTTCTCATATAAAAACCTTATTTAGTATTCGTTTTAAGTTTTTATAGTAGAATTAGAATGGTGACTGGAATATAAAATGTCAGTATGCTCAGTAAAGTATAAACAAGCTTATGGGCTTTGAGCTCAATAAATAATCCGTACGGATTTTACATTAAATACATATATTGCATCTTAATATCTTCGTATGATAAATTCGATCAAACCATAGATAAATTTTAAGAATCTGCTATGAGGTATGAGTTATTCTCAATTGTTTTTTGTATAGCATCATAGTTGAGTTTTATACTAAAGTTAACCTTATTTATTTGCTTCTGAATTATGAGCTGACCATGTATCTCTCTCTTTGAAATTTGTTTACTAGATTATAAGTCTTGGATACAATTCAGTTGCCCATATCTCATTCAAACCCGTCGGGCTAAACCAAATTCAGGGAAAAACAAGAACAAAGGGACACAAATTAAAAGGTCACTACCCTTTTCATGTGAAGAGGTAAAACCTGAAGATGGTGTTGCAAAAGGTGACAACATCAAGTCTCAAATAAACTAGGCAATTTCATTATTCAAGATTGATGGCATATGCACAGTCATGTGTGTTGTTAAAGTAGTTGTGGTTTCATTAGCAGGGTGTGAGACTCAAATAGTGACAATAGTTTAGAATTTTGTGATATGTGCTAAAGCAATTTTAGTTTGGCTTCTAATTAGTGGTTCATATTGTGCTATAGGCTTGATTATCTTTTACAACTTCGTTTTCTTATTTTGTGTGTTTATCAAATGTTGATTTATTTTTGTGTTTGTGAATATGATGAAAGTATAAAACAAAAGGTATGGCTTAAGAAGGAGTTAATGTCTGTTAATTTGTAACTATGATGGATGTAAAAATGAACATTGTATAGCGCCAACAATTTTTCAATCTATGAAGTTTCTCTGGAGACTCGGTAAATGATTTCACTTTATAAAGCAAACCACTGGAGCATGTTAATTAAGTATAGGGCAAATCACCCAAAAATGTAGTTAACTTGCCACTTTTTCCCATTGTATGTAGCATTCTTCTTTTTTTCTCATTCTATCAATAAACCTTTATCGTTAATCATTTATGTGTACCCGTTACCAAAAATACATGCATCGTCAGTCCTTTATGCTAACGACCGTTAATAAATAACTTAAAATTTGGTTTTCTTACGCTAAACTTGCATCATTGGTCCTTTATACTAACGATCGTTAAAAAATAACTTAAAAATTGGTTTTCTTACGTTTCCGTCCGTTCTTTCACGTTTCCGTCCGTTTTTACACGTTTTCGTTTTAACACGTTTTTGTCCGTTTTTTCACGTTTTCATACTTTTTTACACGCTTTCATCCGCTTTTTAACGTTTTCGTCCGTTTTTTCACGTTTTCATCTGTTTTTACACATTTTCATCTGTTGTTACACATTTTCGTCTGTTTTTTCACGTTTTCGTCTGTTTTAACACGTTTTCGTCCGTTTTTCACGTTTTCATCCATTTTTACATATGTATTCATCCGTTTTTACACGTTTTCTTTCATTTTTAACGTTTTCATCCGTTTTTACACGTTTTCATCCGTTTTAACACATTTTCGTTCATTTTTGCACGTTTTCATCCGTTCTTACACGTTTTCATCCGTTTTTTCACGTTTTCATCCATTTTTACATGTTTGCGTCCGTTTTTACACGTTTTCGTCCGTTTTTACATGTTTTCGTCCGTTTTTACACGTGAAACAACGGACAAAAACGTGAAAAATAAGACGAAAACGTGTAAAAACGGATGAAAACATGTAGAAACGGATGAAAACGCGAAAAAATGGATGAAAACGTGAATAACAGACGAAAACGTGTTTAAATGGACGAAAACGTGTTAAAACATATGAAAACGTGTAAAAACATACGAAAACATGCAAAAACGGATGAAAACGTGTAAAAACATATGAAAACGTGAAAAAACAGACGAAACAGTGTTAAAACGGACGAAACCGTGTTAAAACGGATGAAAACGTGTAAAAACGAATGAAGACGTGCAAAGATGAACGAAAATGTGTAAAAATGGATGAAAACGTGAAAAAACGGACGAAACGGGGAAAAACAGACGAAAACGTGAAAAAAAAACGGACGAAAACTTGTAAAAACGAATGAAAACGTGTAAAAACGGATAAAAACGTGAAAAAAACGGACAAAAGCGTGTTAAAACGAACGAAAACGTGTAAAAACGTACGAAAACGTGAAAAAACGTAAGAAAACGTAAGAAAACCAAAATTTAAGTTATTTTTTAACGATCGTTAGTATAAAGGACCAACGACGCAAGTTTAGCGTAAGAACCAGATTTTAAGTTATTTATTAACGATCGTTAGTATAAAGGACTAACGATGCAGGGTTTTTTGGTAACGGGTACACAGAAAGGACTAACGATAGAGGTTTATTGACAGAATGAGAAAAAAAAAGAATGCTACATACAATGGGAAAAAGTGGCAAGTTAACTACATTTTTGGGTGATTTGCCCTTAAGTATAAGCATAGATCATATCAAACAATTAAGTGAATAGTTTAGGTTAAATTTGTGCGAAATAATTAACACTCACTAATATGTTATTAGTATGACTGTAAAAAAATTCAATAGCTTATCGAATGTATAGTTGTTAAAGTGTTTTTTGGAAGTAGTAGTGTGACAATCCATTGATAAATTATTATGATTACTATATACTTATTTCACACTAATTGAGCTGAGGGATATTGCGAAAGAGAGCAAAATACCAGCTTACACCAACTATAGGAAGTTAGAGCTTGCACAGATGCTAAAAATTGATGTTAATTATGAATTTGTGTTTCTAGGTTTTGATTTGATAATTGTGTAAATTTCCTGTTTGCGTTTAGGTCGTTGCGAGGATTAGACCGAATCATTGTAATGAGAAAGGCGGCGATTATAATGTAAGGAAAGTGTTGGATGATTCATTGTGGTTGGTCAGAGGAAGTTTATGTTGGACGAGGTGCTTGACGCAAAATCTACTCAGATATAAAGAAATATAGTTTGTGGTAAGCATGTCTGGTTCTCATTTATAAACCTATAAGAACTAGAAAATGTGCAGGTTCAAATAATTTTATCGCAGGGAGAAAATTTTGTGTATATTTGTTTCTAAAATTTGTGACAATGAGGAATTAAACTATATATTGAATTTTTGAGTTGTTTAGTGTTTTAATGGGAGGATGCATTTCAATTAGTAGGTGTCTCTATGTTGAAATATTTGGTTCATTACTATTGAGATCGTACATATTTTAATAACAATTTTTATGTTTCTTGGTGTGTTCTAATCACAAACTGGTAAGAAGCAAAAATGGGTCAGCAAATTCTAATAACTTTATTTTAGTGATAAGATTTGAATCTATAATATAGCAGGTGGACTTTTGATGGCATTGTTCTAATATTTGATTGTTTAGTGTAGATAGTTAGCAATTCAAAGTTATATGAAAGTAGCGACATAATATATATGGTTAGAATAATTTATGATATTAGTACGAGCATCTTAAGTGAATCATATGTAACTTAATACCATACAAGTGCGGGAGTTGCATGTAAATTAAGGCGAAAGAAGTAAACATGTATCGCTTTAGAATTCTAGGAGGTTCATGCATATGAAATGGTGTACCTGATTATATTTTTTGTCCTCTAGAGATGCATTGAATCCATAACAAGAATAATATTGGAATGGATTAGCGAATGATTTGTTGATATTGTGTAAGCTTAATAAATATTGTTTTGTTGTGCGTAGATGTAGGCATGAAGTGTTTATAAGGACTTTTCTTATTGAAGTGTGACATGTTTATATATTTTCAATTAATCGTTTACAAAAAATTTCTATGCCTCAACGCAACGCTTTCGCGGCAATGCACGGCCTACAAGACTCGTTGAATTTACAATGACAAGGACAAAATATCACACATGATTAATTTTTCTTTCTTTTTCCAATATTTTTTAAAACTGTAATTTTAACTATCTCACAATATTTATATCACAAATTAAGGGTGATCAACAGTCTAAAACCGGACCGAACCGGCCAAAACGTGACCGAACCGAGACAGAACTAGCAGAAAACCTTAGATCGAGGACCGAACCGAATGTGTTCGGTCCGGTCCAAAAAGGCATAATAGTTGCGTTTTATGTAAGACCGGACCGGATCGACCCGGACCGAGACCGAAATAAGAAAAAATCCGAACCGAGATCGGACCGCTGGTCCTTCGGTTCGGTCGGTTTCCGGTCGGTCCTTTCGGTCTCGGTCGTTTTGCGTCTGCAATGCTCAGCCCTACCACAAATTTATCTCACATGTTATAAGATTTAAACTCACAATTATTTGATTGAGAGCTTCTGATACAACATGAGATACAAAAATTTATCTCACATGTTATAAGCAGGATTTAAACTCACAATTATTTTATTGAGAGCTTCTCATACAACATGAGAAACAATTAAGACTCATTTGGACACAGATTAATTATTTATCTGTGTAACTTGTTAAAACAGCATACATTTATTTGTTTATGCATATTAGCAGTGGTTGGGGACATATATTATGACCCATGCCATTATTCAATTATTCAAACTTGCCATATGTTTCATTTCTGGAAGATAGTATGATCATTCATAATTGATTCTTCAAAATAACTTCACCAAACGGAGAAAATTATATTCATTATACCTTTACAAACTCCACATCATCACAGTTTTTTCCTCAAAACATATATGTATTGTGTATTTTTTTTATTCCATTTTCAACGATTTTTATATTTATATCTATGTATGATATGATAAAATGAACACACAAAATTTGTGAGTATAATGATAAAACAGAAGAAATAACATTACACACATACAAATTTCACATTTAATATTACTTGTATAGTTGTATATTGCGAGTATACAAATATATCTTCACATTTCTACAGGGAGGTTTCTTAACACATCACTTCTAGAAATCTGTGAGGATTTGACAAGGTATTCTTACTGTTTAGTAGGATCTGAAAGACCATAAAAAGTCCTTGACCGTATGCATGTGTTATGTGTACGTTGACCCACTATCCTTTTTACCTTCTTTGTTCTGACCAGTCTTAAAGTTTCTCGAGAAGCAAACAAATCTGGAACACGTAAATAAGTGAGGTATCTTTGACAGAAAATTTCAATTTTAATTACTCCTTCGTCATCCGGATGGTTGTAAAATTTAGGCTTAATAAAGGGGCCTAAACTTAGGCCTAATTTTAGGCCTAAAACCAAATGTCATCATCCTAATGGTTGTAAAATAAGTGGGTCTCTGTCTACAGCCATCAAGATGATGTCACTTGTTTTAGGCCTAAAATTAGACATAAGTTTAAGTCTCTCTATCATTTCTCAAAGTCCAAAGTTGTTCACTTTTTTGTCAAAAAATAATGTTTTACAAATTTAGGGTCCAAAGATATGGTAAGTTTTTTAGACTGAAATGACATCGTGTGCAATCAAAGTGATTTTTGTGCTACCCAGTTTGTCTTATTCAAAAAGTTAGTCGTAAACTTACGTTTTTATTTGAAAAATATATAAATGAATACAAAAGTAGAACACATGGCTGACTATTTAAATACAAACTAGTCTAGAAAACACTAATTTATTTGCACAAAATGTCACTTCAGTCTAGCAAAAAACTTCATCAACTTTTATGGAGTAACATAGTGTACCGATCGTACAAGATTAAATTTCAAAAACATTTTTTTTACTAGAAAATGAATTAACTTAGAATTTTTATGAATAAAATGAAATTTTATCTATCTTTAAGTCAACGTTTATTTTGTCTTTGTGGGATATGTAATGCAAACATCACGTCATTTTTGTTTTTCATTCTTACTTCAATTACTTTTTTCAGTCATGTTAAGTTTGGCCTTGGCGGGTGAAGCCGTGAAGGAAGATGCGTCCACCCCCACCCGGTATATGTTGCATCTATAACATCACCATCACGAATAAGTTGTGGAGAAAAAAAAACAAACACAAATATAAAGGAGATGAAGGATTGTTCAATCCGAGTTGTGGTGTTTTGTTTTAGGAAAATAATTTCTAAAGTGTAAGTTCTTAAAAAGGAATAAATATGGGAAGAAAGGAGCTATAAAACTTTTATACAAGTTTTATATAAAAGCTTTTAGTAATGTAAAATGAAGAAAATAGGTTAGCATGTTTTTGTTTGTTTTATCTATATACTACTTATAATGGAGGGATGACCATCTCTTTTAAATTTTTTTAAGATGCAATTAATGTGTTTTTTAAGCATTATAATTTTTAATGCATAATGTACACAATACATAGCTTTTACTAATTTATCTTCCACAACATTTTAATGCTTCATTTATTATTTCTTTTTGAATTAGTTTAGTTTTAATGCAAAAATGCACATATAAATGAATATGATTTTAAAATGCATGCAAAACTACAAAGTTCCAAAACTATTATTATATCGTAAGAGTGTTTCGAGAACCAATCTAAATAAATTTTGAATTATTTTAAATAAAATTAATCACAAAGTAAAAAACGGTTTTTTGTAAAAGTCGGGATAATTTTTTTTAAGACAAATGATGCAAAGATGCAAAATGCTAAGTGCTAATTCAATGATTAATATATTAGTATATTAATTATTATACTTTTCATGGATAACTCTAAATGATTGTTTATACATGTAAGTTTTCTTTACATTATAAGCATTCTTTTATTTATGTTTTCTATCTATGTGGGACAAGTGTTATAAACAATATTAATGATTCAAACATTTTCATAAATATATACTTTACAAGATGTATACATTATAAACACTCTTTTATTTATATCTTTTATCTATATGAGACAAGTGTAATAAACAATATTAACGATACAAACATGTTCAAAAATATATTTTACTTACTTATTACGAGGGGGGAGAGTTAACGTGAGATCAAACTTAAAGTTATAAAAATAAGATCAAGTCTAAAAAACCACTAAAACATATATAAATAACAATTTTAGCAATAATTCACATAAAAATAATATTTTAATACAAATTAACATTTTAGCAACTAATAATCAAATGATACATGAGTTTGGATTAGTGATACACCTGATACACATTACATTAATAAATATTCCAAAACCTGATACACATAAAAAAACATGATACACGTTACACTTTTAATCAAAGTGTATCACATAGGTTTCGTAAATTTTAAAAAGAAATCTATCTAAACTTTAACAATTTTAGTTGTATTTAATAAAAAAATTATTTTTGTTGTAAGGAGAGTGTCGCTTGTCAAATTTTAATTGGATCTCATTTTAACAACTTTTAGTTTGATCTTATTTGATCTAGATTCTATTACGAGGTGTTGATTATTAAATATATAAAATGTTTCTACTTACTTGTAACTACGGACCACTATCAACTAATTTGACCATAACCCTATAACATTATTGACTACCTCAACGCATAATCACGCCACTTTCAATTGTTTTTATATGAATTAGTTTGATATTATCCATCATTTTTTTTAAAGTTATTTAAACTCTTTATGTTATCGCTATTGGTAAAATTATTGTAAGAGAAAACATAAAATTGAAAACATTTTTTGCCGAAAATTTTATTACTTGATACCCGCCATCGCAACGCGCGGGTACCCTACTATAATATTTTAAAGAGTTGAAATATGCGACATTAAATATTTGGCATCCGCAAATTTATCGTCAAATAAAACGTTTCTGATTATAAAGCATTGTTCATTGAAAATTTTTATTTCAGTATACCCTGCTAGTACTACTTAAATAAAAACTTTTATTTTTATAGCAAATGCTTAATATAAAATAATTTGACGATGAATACGTTGATCTTATTATACATGTTTGATAGTAGAGAAAAGTTGATGTGTCAATAAATCAACGTGAATGCGATGACTATTCCATCAAATCTTTCATTGTAACACTACCATCTTTCTATCAAAATACATTACTCACGCTAACACAAGTCACTAAAAATTAATAAATCTATAATGTTTTTTTCTTCTAAAAGTATATATAATGTTACAATGCTACAACTTATAATAACTACTTCATCTGTCTCAAAATAATTGTTCACCGATCTATTTAATAAAAACAAAATTAGTATTGTTTGCTATCTCATAATTTTTGCGGAATAACATTTGTATCTTTAGCTAATTAGTTAATGATGTATATAAAGTTTGTAGTAATAAACTTAACTGTGATTAATAGACTAAGGATCAAATGAGAATAATCCTTAAAATAAGAAGGATGAGAAATAAATATAACTACACATTATAGATGCATCGATTTGAATTAGATGCATCCCTAATCTTTTAGATGCATCATAATATATTTTCTAACAAAAAATTAGATGCATATATATATATTAGATGCATTTCATTAAGTTAGACGAATCCTATATATTTTTCGTCCTTTGCGGGTCAAATTTGTTGCTAGTACTAATTTGCATCGTTTTCACTTCAAAATCACTTTTGAAACTAATTGTGATGCATCTAAATGAATAGAGATGCATCTAATTCAAGTCGATGCATCTCAAATATGCGATTATAGTTATTTCTCATTCTTCTCATTTTAAGTTTTCTTCTCACTGGATCCTTACCCGTGATTAATATGGTAAACTTGATTAAAACTATTTATCTATTTTAGTAGTATTACTGTAGTTAAAAGGATGAAGAAGTAATAATTGAATATTAAAAAAATTTATTTGTACACACTAGTATACCGTAACTTAAACTAGAATATCAATATCTTACAAATCTAGAGCGCGGATTAGAAGTCCCGTCAACACCTGATGCGTGCGATCAATTCTCATGCCGAAAACACGGAGATTTGTTTATCAATAAACCTTTTTTTTTTTTTCTTTAAGCAAAATCAATAAATCTTTTTACATAAATAAAAGGGTTTTGCTATTATGTGTCATAAGGCACATGATAAAAAGTGAAAAATATACACTCCCTCCGTCTCGAAATAATTGTCCATATTTCCTTTTTTGGGTGTCTCAAAATAATTGTCCACCTTCTATTTTAGGTAATAAAAAGAGAATTTAGTGGAGGAATATTCTTTTTGAGTGGTTGAAATTTATAGGGGGTCCCACTTTTATTAAACTATGTGCTTCTTGTCTGGTGACAATAATTTTGAGACGGAGGGAGTATAAAAGTATATGGTGATTCATGAAAAAGGACATAAGTACATATAAAAATATATTTTTTATAGATTAACATGTACTTTTTTGTACTTTTCCACTCCTTAACATGTGCCATAAGGCACATAATAATAATAATAAAAAGAGAAAATTACCAAAAGATGTCACTTTTCCAAGTGTGGTCCATTTTTAAGACTCTTTCCCAAAAGAGCCATGCTCAACTGCTCAACTGCTTGACTCCATTATTTTTATGACATGTGTCTAAGTGTTAGGTGAGATATTTTTTACTTTTAACTTAAATGACCAATTTACCCTCAAACACATATATAAAAGACACCACGTATTTCATTTTTTCTAATTTTTTTTTCTCTCTCTACCACCAAGATCCAGCCATCCTGCCACCACCAAGATCCGGCCATCCTGTCACCATCACCATCGTCAAGATCCTGCCAGCATCACCATCGTCATATATAAACCTCCTGCCACCATCATCATAAAAGACAACACAAGATCCGGCCAAGACCATCGTCAAAGATCCGGCCAGATCCGGCCAACACTCATCGTCAAGATCCGGTGTCAAGATCCAGATCCGGCCTTCGAGATCTACAGATCCGGCGGTGTCGACATATACAACATATTTTTTTAGATTTGTAGCTTTCTTTGTAACAAAAAAGGCAAATACAACTACAGTAATGTTATGGTTTGTGTAGATCTGTAGCTTTCTTTTCACGATGCCTTTGATATCTTTTGATTGAGGTTTGTGTACCCGATGACTGACATATGGTCTTGAATGGTCCCTTCATTGTTTATTAATGTTATGGTACTAATGTTTTAAGTGAATGTTATGGCATCAATAGTTTATAAATATGAATATTCATTGTTTATTAATGCGTATGATACTTTTTTAAAAAATGATATGTTTTAAGTGAATGTATTGTTGGTCCTTATTGCGTATGATACTTTTTACATTGCGTATGATATTTTTTTTGTTTTTGTTTTTTTTAATAAAATTATGGTTAATAAAGTTATGGTGAAGTTGGATTTATTGAATGTGTGGATTGAGTGATGGTCGAAGAGTTGTGGTTGAGCAGTGGTAGTCGAAGAGTTGAACAGTTGAGCAGTGGTGGTAGTACAGATAATTTTTGTGGTTGAGCAGTGGTGGTCGAGCAGTTGAGCAGTGGTGGTCGAGCAGATGAGCAGCGGTGGTGGTAGTGGTAGTGATGGACTGGTAAGGTGGTGTGGTAGGTGGATGAAGTTAGGTGGGGTAGGTGAGATAATTATTAAAGAAAAGTAATAAGGGTAAAATTGTCATTTAAGTTAAAAGGAAAAAATATCTCTACCTAACACTTGACACATGTCATAAAAATAATGAAGTCGGTCAGTTAAGCAGTTAAGCATGACTCTTTTGAGAAAGAGATAAGAAAAGTGTTTTAAAAATGAACCATACTTAAAAAAGCGGCCTAATTTTCTCCAATAAAAAAACCCAAAATAAAAAAGCTGTGTGACGTCCTATTTATCTATACATAAACGCAACTCACAAGTAGCCAACGGTATATGCCGACGACTTGCGTGCTGCTTTTATCCAGTCCGCCCACTTCCCGTGACTCTTGTTTTCTAGACTTCTTTCTTTGTCCAAGTCCATACTCGATGTTACAAATCAGTTTTCTTATTTTATTAACTTAAAGCCATCAACATGTATATACATTCTTTTATTTTTACTATTTTCGGATAATAATAAAGAAATTTGCAAAACTTATATCCAAGATGACAATTAGTTCCAACTTAGTTCAATTTTGTGACATATTGGTAAAACTATTTCTCACATAGTTATCATTTTATTTAATTGCATATTACTCTCCCAACATCACATAATTGGTCATATCTTCTCACACGCACGCACCTCTATTCTTCCTGAAAATTACATCACGTCTCGTTCGTTTTCAAGCACTTGAGATTTCGACCGGATCAAAATATAAGATTATGCAATCTAATTGCAAAGTGAGGGTCACGTGACAAACAAACGGAACCCGTTCTTACCCAACGATTTCTACACTACGACAACCTGTGAATCAATTACGAACAATTCAACAAAACAAGTTGTTTATGATAAAGAATGCGAACACGTTGCGGATATATTGTGAATGCGTGCGAGAGGGAACACTGACAAGACAGTCGTTTACATTTCCAATTGGAACTTTAATTTCATCATCAGTATCTAGCTACTCTTTTTCTCTATAAGCTCGCTTTACATTTTTCTCCTTCAACCTACCCCTCTTGAACTACCCTACCTATAAGCACCATCTTAAACTATACTAATGATATTTACGGGTACTCTATATTTACCACTTTACGAAGTTAAACGAAAAATTTCTATGGAAACTGAGAACTTTCTGGTTTTCCAAGTGTTCAAGGTTTGCGACATTTCCAAGGAGATGGTTGCAGTAATAGCTAAGACATTATAGGGTCGGTACTTCGCTTTTAAAACACCAACTATATGCTATGATTGTTTTCTTGGTGTCTGAAGTATCTCAAGTCACCTACAAGATGTAGGTGCATCAAAAACCTGGTCAAGCCTCGTCTTATAAACCAAGTGTGTGAACTTGAACATACTATCTCTATTAGAGTACATAGATGTTTATCAACTACAACCACTCTCACTATAGTTTTTGCATCAATTTCCCCATCTTGAACACATCCTTTCATGTGAAGCATTCTATATGAATCAAACGTTTGAGGAAAAGATGCTTCAGCTACGATTGTTTATTCATGAACGTGGGTGTAGATCTTTCCATTAAAGTGGTCTTGTTACTAGGATATAGTTTTGGACAACCAATAATGTCACATTTTCTAAGAAAATGCTAGATTAAATATGAGGCCATGGATGCCAAAATGTAGTGTCATACATGAGGTTCATGTGTCCCCACCATATTTTCTAGCTTTTTGATGCACACATCCTCTTTATCCAACTTTTTTATGCAAGCACCTCTATAATGTGTTTGATTTGGGTATTGTGTTTCCCAACTGAGGTTTTCCAACTTCTTAAATCAAGCACCCAATCATCTCATTCATTATCTCAAAGATGCTTCAACTACGATTATATTTTTCATGATTTGTCAGTCTATCTGTGATTATGCAATGTTATGTAATATTTTTGACTTGATAGAATGTATTTATTATGGTAATGTATAGACACTGTATATGTAATGTGATGTGTTGTTAACATAATTTATAATAACTTTTATAAGAAAGAAACACTAGATTAAAATTAGTTTAAAATAAAAACATGAAGATGTAAAGTCACCAACATAAGTGTTCCTAACATGTAGTTCACAATTACTTTTTATTCCTAAATCCGTGTCTTTTTTTTCACTAGATGAATCATGCTTGACTCAAACGCAACTTACTTTATATTAGTGTGGCGAAATCTATAGATTAACCATAGTGAATTGACGAACTTAGAGTTTGTAACCTCTTTGTTGGGATTACTTGTAATCAATATAAAGTGTTGGTCAGAAATTTAATGTAATAGGTCGTTAATTATTAGGCTTGTATGTTAGTTTCAAGGCCCACTCATCAAGCAAGCCCATGAGCAGCCCATTATGTGATATTAGGGCAACGCCCCTTAAGACTCATGTAACTATAAATATCCCTTCTCTTGATGAGAAGGGGTGTTGGCTTTTTGCATAATACATTTCACTTATTCATTTACAAAGTTTCTTTCACTTTCTCTCTCTAAGATATACGCATATTTCATGTAGTAATGATGGAAACGTGACCTACAAGTGGTATCAATCGCTAAGGATAGTTTAGGTTGCATTTTAATAAAGTTTCAAATTGTTTTTTAACAGTTTTAAAATGTTCTCCGAGTTAGAATTTTAAAAAATAAAAAAAACGTTTTTAAACTGTTAAAGTTTGTTATTTTATATTTGTTTAGGCTGTTTTAGGTTAGTTTTGGTAAAAAAAAATGGATTATAAAACGTGTTTTGTGATGTTTTTGGTGATTTTTTTATTGTTAAGCAACGATATTCTCCAAGTTAGAACTTGAATATCTCCGAGTAAGGATTGAAGTTCTCCAAGTAAGCTTTGAAGATGTCCTACTTAGCACTGTAGTTCTTCGAGTAAGGTTCTCCGAGTTAGCGATTACTTAAGTTCTGAGCACCCTTTCCGAGTTAGGAAATCAAAACTTCTCTTATATAATCCTACCAACAAAGGGGTTATATACTTCCTCGTAGGTCGCGTTCCCATCATTACTACATGAATAATATGCGTATATCTTAGAGAGAGAAATTGGAAGGAACTTTGTAAATGAATAAGTGAAATGTATTGTGCAAAGAACCAACCAGTAATAACGAGACAACGAGTCCATACAGACGATGAAAATTGCATTTATGCACTCACAGTCAGTCATGTTGAGCCCAAAAACATTAAAGAAGCAATGACATATGACAACTAGATTGAATCAATGCAAGAAGAATTGAATCAGTTTAAACGTCTTGAGGTATGGGAATTATTCGAACGATGAGATAGGGTATATGTTATTGGACTAAAATGGATTTGGAAAAACAAAGTAGACGCTGAAGGTACGGTCATTCAAAACAAGTCTCGTCTGCTGGCTAAAGGATATCGTCAGGAAGAAAGAACTGACTTTGAAGAATCATTCGCACCAGTGGCTAAATTTGAGGCTGTTCGAATATTTGTGGCATTTGTGGCTCAAATGAACATCATTTTTTATCAAATGGACGTGAAGACAATATTTTGAATGGTCAACTCTGAGAAGAAGTGTATGTAAGCCAACCAGAAGGATTCGTCGACCTAGAGCATCCAAATCATGTCTACCGACTCAACAAAGCTCTCTATGGTCTCAAACAAGCCTCACGGGCATGGTATGATAAATTTTCAACTTTCCTACTCGCCAATTGTTTTACCAAAGGGTCAGTTGATCCAACATTATTTATTCAATATCACGGGAAGGACATCTTAAATTGTTCAAATTTACGTTGATGACATAATTTTTGGTTCAACTCATAAAAATACTCAAAAGCTTTTGCAAGATTAATGAAACAAAATTTTGACATGTCCATGATAGGTGAACTAAAGTTCTTCTTAGGACTCCAAATTCATCAATCACCCCGTGGTATTTTTCTAAATCAGTCCAAATATGCTCTTGATATACTAAAGATACACGATATGACTAGTTGTGACACCTATAATACACCAATGGCCGCAACTACAAAGCTAGACGCTGATTTACATGGGAAACTTGTTGACCCTACAAAATACCGCAATATTATTGGGTCTCTCATGTATCTAACAGCCAGCCGATCAGATATGTATTTATTGTATATCTTTGCTCCTGTTATCAGTCAAGACCAACTGAACATCACCTATATGAGCCTAAAAGAATCCTCTGATACGTCAAGGGAACCATTAACTTGTGGATCTGGTATCCAAAGTATTCAAGTTTTCAACTAATAGCCTTTTCAGATGCTGATCACGCAAGTTTCTTAGATACTCAAAAACGTACTTTTGGAGGTCTACAATTTCTCGATGATAAACTGGTGTCATCGCAATATAAGATGCAAGATTGCACATCGTTGTCCTTAACATAAGTAGAATATTTAGCCATGTCTTCCTATTGTGCTCAAGTCATATGGGTGAGAACGCAACTGATGGACTATGGTTATGTATTTGACAAAATTCTGGTGTATTGTGATTCCAAAAGTGCAATTGTAATCTCCTGCAACACGGTTCAACACTCAGAATCAAAGCATATTTCTCTACGATATCATTTTATCAAGGATCATATCGAGAAGGGAATGATCGAACTATTATTTGTGGGCACTGAACACCAATTGGCGGACTTATTCACCAAAGCCTTGCCTCCCACAAGATTTGTTGACTTACTTCATCGAATTGGTATGAGGTGTTTGACTCCAAAAGAACTGGAAAATTTACTTACTTAATTTTAAATTAGTCAAACACCAAACCACATTTTTTTTTGTGAATATTTTCTAAAAAACAAAATACATAAAAAACATCAAAATGATTTTCACACTTATTCATTAAAAAAAAAGAGAAAAGATTCATGTCATTGATAATCATTTTTGGTATGCACATCTCATTACTTCAAAGCATGTTCCTCATTTTTTTTGCAAGCAACTTTATTTATTAATTCAAATAAAAAATAAGAACATATTTTGAGGGGGAGAAAATTACTTTTAATTAAATCATGATGATTCGCACACTCTTTCCTTAAAAGTCTTCAACAAAAATCATCTCTTCGTCAGTAGGATAAAAACTCGTTCTCAAGATGATTCTATGATCTATTGAATTATAATCGTGAAAAGTTTCAAAATTATTTCAAAGGGGAGAAATGAAACTTTCTTGCAAAATCCTAAAATTACTTAGGTCAGACTCAAAATGTTACATCATCTAACATTATGGACTAAAGGTTAACAATAGTCAAACTTGTAACATTAGGACTATGCTTAAAAAGAAAAACGAGCTTAGGGACTAAAACTACCAAATGACAAAACTACATCCTGTATATACCCTTATTATTCTCCCACTTAGTCACTTTTATTTCCAGTCACACCCAAACTTCGTCCGACTTACATTCCGACTAAGCCTCTTCCATGATTGTAAGCTTTTAATCTCTTTGTCTAGGTTTGTTAATCACTCGCTCAAAATCTTAACATCTTTTGGTGGTTAAAAACGTGAATCGGAGGTTAGGGTTTAATAAGAAATCAAATTGGGCATTTGTGTGTTTGAGTGTTTTAGTCTAGTTAAATTGTTAGAATGGCATTAGAACATGTATAGGAATGCTTGATTAATGCTTGTGCGTGGTTAAGAACAACATTGGTTAGGATTTGATTGTTTTTAGAGTTTAAATGTGTCATATATAGTGCTGCTACCATTAGGATGTTTGTTTAAGTGCTTTAAGTGAATACATGTGGTTAAATAGGCCCTTAAGGGATGTTTGGTATGGTGGAATGGAAAGAAGAGAAAGGAGTTTGAGGGCGGTTTCTCATGTTTTTTAGGATCAAGAATGGAAACGAGGAATTAAAGTGCCATTCTCTTTCCATTCATTTGATTCTTTTAAAAAAGCGGAGAATAAGTGAGAAACAAAAAATGATCATGCTTCTATTCCTCTTTCACATTCACAGGGAATGAATATTTGAATAAAAACATAGGGGTATAAATACCCTCAACCATGTGCAAGGCACATACTTCCAAATTAAATATCAGATCCGATTCTCTCTATCAACTACAAAGCTTCTTTCCCAAAATCAAAAGTATTCGTTTAGGAAAGTAATCGATATTATGTTCATCTTCGTTGTTGTTTATCACTGAGAGTAAAGTCTGGTCATCTTTGTTACTCACGTTTCAAATTCATGTATTGGTTATATATTTTACTTGCTTAATGACTTGTTTGTTTTATATTTTGCTTATGAAAAATTGACTATTGGGGTTAAGTTACATTCATGATTTCACAATAACATTGACTCATTGTTGCCTTACAAACTATGGTTTGCTTAAGTTAAAAGAACAATTAAGGTGTAAATTCATGTCTTTTGGTGGATGTCACATGTTTGATAAAACGTCAAGCGTAATTTTTTTTCTTTTATAATCTTAATTTGATCAGCAATATCAATGCTTATGTTAACTTGTTTATTGTTAATGGTTTAGTTCCTAGTTTTCTAATATACATGAACATAATGTGATTGACTACTTCGTCATATTTCTTTTACTTTCTATGTTATAATGTCGAGTGGCATTTGGAATCAAGATGGAAATCGAGTCTTTATGCTACTAGTTATGAATTTTATATGGCAGTGTAGCATCATATTTTAATATGTACTAGGAGACC
Organism: Chrysanthemum seticuspe; assembly: GCA_019973895.1. Lineage (NCBI taxonomy): Eukaryota > Viridiplantae > Streptophyta > Magnoliopsida > Asterales > Asteraceae > Chrysanthemum > Chrysanthemum seticuspe. Next base: position 135,662,750 of record BPTQ01000005.1, on the reverse strand, counting down.
AGGTGCTAAGCACACATCTAATAATAGAGGCAAACTTGTTCATTGTGGAGGCTCTTCATGTACGAAACCATATGATAGTTAACTTTGTTCTTGAGGACTTGAGGTTGCTGCATGTTATTACAAGACTAACAAACACATGAAAGTTAACTTGTTGTTGCCACCCACAAGAGGTCCGGATTCCATCTCTCGAGGTAGTCGCAGCTTGGTTCAATCGCTAGAGGGGCTTTGCTTGAAGCATTACTGAATATTGATGTTCTGTTGTATATTATTTTTAGCATGATATTATTGTTAGGCTCAAATATAATAAGATATTTAATATTTTGTTTAGCTTCGAAAAATTGATGTGCTGTGTATGACCTTATAAGAATGCGCGTACATTTACAAAGCACCTACAAATATATACGAGTTTTAGCGAAGAAAAAAATAGCCCAAACTCGTCATTTGCATAATTCAACGAGTTTTTATAACATCACAAATTTGTAAATACACTTAGGACGATTATGTATTTATCTTGAATGTGTTTCAAATTATGTATTGTAATGTTTTTATTTTATTTTAATGGAAATTTATGTTTGAGTACGAAGAACCAACATAGAATACGAACTTTTATTCATTACACAAGCAAAGCGGAATACTACATCGAAATGAAAATATAAACTACGATAAAAGAAATACATTATAACATTAAACATTAAATCCTATAAGTTGCTCGTTAGGCATTTGAGTTAGAAGAATTAGTGATTCTTTGTTAGGGCCAATGAAGAATGAACCAGAATCTCCTTCAAGACCCACGTTTTGAAAGGTTTTAGCATTACGCACGAATACTTGTAGCGAGTGACGCATTTGTTGGCTTATTTTAGCTTCAACTATTGGGTCTTCGTCCTTAGTAAAACCCAACAATTTAAGTATATGGTCAACTAGGAATGGAATGTTGAATAACGTTCGAAAGGATGTTACAAAACCACCATCAACTTCTAACACCCATGCACAAAGAAATCAGATGTCCTCTAGATAGAAACTAGACGAAATTACGAGATTTTTTCCTAGCTGAGATAGATTTAATGGGAAAGGAATCAAAACTCTCAGCTCTTCAGGTATGTAGACTACAATAAATCGGTGAGTAATCAAATCAAATGAAACAAGCATATAATTTTTGTATGTCATACCATCATCATTGGCGAGCCTTTCAGAAGCAAGCCAATAAATTTTACCACCCACACATGCTTGACCTGACCGTTTTAGGCGGATTGTTTCACGAGGCAAACGGTAATTCTCAAGAATGTTCCAACTACCTGAGCTCAATGTAAACACTGACACGTACCATGGTCCTTGACCATAGTAAGGGTAATTAATCTTTAAAAGGGTAGGGTCTAAAGTGTCTGGACGAACACCAAAACCAAGGACCATTTTTGGTGAATCAGGTTGATCCATGTAACTAGGAACAAAAATCCCTATTGATCATTTTATGGATGGATTCCAAAGAATAAGCATCACATTACCAATATACGAAAAGCACCAAACACATTCAGAAGTAGCAACTGGCTTAATAGTGGTAATATCTAAATTTGTATTTAGAGGTGTGAAGCCTAGACTGTCATCAACATAAAACCCAGATTATCTTGCTTGTATGTTAAAATAAAACTTCTAGTATCAACCTCATGAAAACCGTAACGGCATATGAAGTTGTTACTGTCAATTGCAGCTTTCCGAATCTTTGAGACACTACGAAACTGCATTAAAGACTTAATAGGAAGTCTATTCATGATCTTGATTTGAAGATCAAGGAGTATGTTGCCTGACAATTTTTGGGGATGGTTACAAGTAATTTGCAGTGTAGTTGAATGTGTAAAATTGGAGTATCAACATTTTTTCTTAACTAGAGTGTTTGTATTAATGATTTTTGGTTCATCACATAAAATTGTACACGAACTATGACATGGTAGTTGGTTATTTACATGCATTGACCTGACTAGTCAATGACGTTAAGTGTATCACTTTTGTTTTACACGTGTTCAGTTCTATATGAGACAAAGACATATACATACAAAACCACCATGAAAAGAACCAAAACACCTTCAAAAGTAGCAATTGGCGTAATAGTTGGAAGATTTATTTTCGAACACGAAATTTTATTCATTACATAAACAAAGTAGAATACAACATTTAAACAAAAATACAAATTACGGTACGGATATTAAAACACGTAAGTTAATCCAAATGATCCCAATTTTGAGAGTTACATGAGTCATAACCATCGTCGTAAGGAGAATAATCCCCAACATCATCAGCCCACTCATTATACAGTTTTTCAAACGAGCGATCCTTACGAGCTTCTTCTTCCCTTGCTTCCTACTCCCTACGAGCAACTTCTTCCCTAGCTTCTTCTTCTTGAAAAGCTCGCAATGCTTCTTCATCCGAAAGAAGTAGTCGTTCATCCTCGTCATTAAGCAGAAACGGACTATGTTCTGATCCCTTAATCGGTGCCTCAATCGGTTCCTCAACTCGTTCCTTTGTGTAGTTGAATGACGGAAGGATTTTTGAAGGTGGAGTGTAAACTGTTTCTTTAGAAATGACGGGAGTGTTTGGTTGAGACATATTTAAGATCCGGTATTTAAAGAAATTACGAGTTGGTGTTTAAAGATGGGTGAATGAAGGGGTATTTATAATTAACAGAAAGGATTTGATCACATAATATTATACACGAAATATGACATGAATGTGACTACTCAGGTACCTTATAAAAACAAAGATGTGACTAGTAAATAAACCTTTTTTTGATCATATAATGTTATACACGAAGTATGACATTAATTTGACTAGTCAGAAACTTTATAAAGACAAAGATGTGACTAGTAAATAATTTTTTTTGATCACATATTTTTTTACACGAAATATGACATGAATATGACTACTCAGGTACTTTATAAAGACAACGATGTGACTAGTAAATAAACTTTTTTGATCACATAATATTATACACGAAATATGACATTAATTTGACTAGTCAGAAACTTTATAGAGACAAAGATGTGGCTAGTAAATAATTTTTTTTTATCACATATTTTTTTACATGAAATATGACATTAATTTGACTAGTCAGAAACTTTATAAAGACAAAGATGTGACTAGTAAATAATTTTTTTTGATCACATATTTTTTTACACGAAATATGACATGAATATGACTACTCAGGTACCTTATAAAGACAAAGATGTGACTAGTAAATAATTTTTTTTGATCACATAATATTATACACGAAATATGACATTAATGTGACTAGTCAAATACTTTATAAAGACAAACATGTGACTAGAAAATAAATTTTTTTGATCACGTATTTTTATACACGATATATGACATAAATGTGACTATTCAAGTATTTTACACAAACATGGATGTGACTAGTTAGGATGAATTATTTTTTATCACATAATATTATACACGAAATATGACATGAATGTGACAAGTCATAAACTTTATAAGGACAAAGATGTGACTATTAAATAAGTTTTTTTTGATCGCATATTTTTTTACACGAAATATGACTTGAGTGTGACTATTCAAGTACTTTATACAGACATGGATGCGACCATTAGAGGAGTTCCATTGGGTAGTTAGTTTTTGCAAACACACGTTGTAATATTACACTATATATAACACATCCACGAAATTGAATGTATACACATCTTCACAATAATTAAAAAAAGAAAATAGACTTGAATTTAAATAAATTCAAATGTATGTCATTACGGTGAAATAAAGTGCATTGTCAGTATGAATCATGATATAACCATTCAGAGTTTGTTGAAATGGTGGTGAATAAGTTTAAATTGAATCAAAATGCCCAAGTAAATTTAAAGGCGAAAGTCCCTTCAGCTGGCTTTCGACTCGATATTACAGATGACAACGAGGTAAACTTTTTTGTTCTGTGTGATTTAGAATCTCCTGCTGAACTTATACAATTGTATGTTTCTCAGTCTAAAAAAATGGAAGAAACAACAAGTTTTGGGTCAACCCAGCAAGTGCCAGAGTTTTATAATTTTTTCCCTCCAATAGTAGATGAAAACATCGGCCCATCTAATGATGGTACATCTCTGAATATCGACACAAATGATTTTCAAAACAATGACTCTGGTTATAAACATGAGGCAAATTTCACAAAACTAGGGTCATCATTTGCTTTCAGTTCAGATAACGACCAGGAAGATGATGACCCTTGTTATAAACATGAGGCAAATTTCATAAAACCAGGGTCATCATTTGCTTTCAGTTCAGATAACGAACATGAAGATGATGAAAATGATTGTTTTGATGACTTAAATACAAACCTACACCTCGTTAACCATAAATGGACAATTTTGTTTAACCATATGCCTGAAGTTCCTAAACCACCACTTTACACGTCAAAACCTATGCATACAAAGGATTGTAATAAAAAAAAACTGAAGTAAAAGTCAATAACGTTTTTTTAATTAGGGCGGATTTAGACTTGGCGTATAGGTTGAAAGCTTTAGAAGATGGTTATGAATTTATTTCGAAAAAACTAATCCGATAACTTATAACATAAAATGCGTCCATTATGAACAATGTGCATGGTTTATTAATGCCAGGCGTTGGCCAAATTCAAATGTTTTCAAATTACAAAGATGAATGATATTCACACGTGTCCTAGAACTCAAACATATCCTAACCATCGAAATGCAAACAAAAAATTTATTGCTCACATTATGAAAGATAAATTAGAAGATGGTAGCCGTGATTTGAAAGGGAGAGATACACAAAAAGATATCATAGAACAATATAAAACATCTATATCTTACCAACAAGCATGGAGAGGGAAGGATTATGGGTTACAAATGTTAAGAGGATCACCATTAGAATCGTTAATGCTACCGTATTACTGTCACAACTTAGAAAAAAAACCCAGGGACAGTCACACGAATCAAGACAAACAATGAAGGGTTTTTTTAAATTTTATTCATTGTCACTGGTGCATCGGTAAGTCTTGTTCAATTTTTTTTATAAGTACATGCAAAAACATGTTTGCTATAATAATTTTAAAAATTGTTTATATGCAGTTGCGCACGTTTGTGAACCATCTTCGCCCACTACTTAAATTGGACGCGGCGCATTTAAAGGGTATTTACAAGGGTATAAATTTGCAAGCTGTAGGCATGAACGGCAACAACCAAATTGTGCCTATTGCTTACGGTATATACAAAGGGGAGACTAGAGATTGTTGGTCATGGTGGATGTCATTACTTAAAGAGTGCATCGGCGATAACCCCAATATGGTTATCATATCTGATAGGCATCCTGTAATAGCTTCGGCAGTAAGGAATGGTTTTTCGTCGGAGTTTCATGGTATATGTTGTCGCCATATAACGATGAACCTTTCCTTGAAAAACAAAAAAATTAAAGATCTATTGATTGGTGCAAAACCGTCAAGTTTTCTCACGCAAGCTAGTCACTTGTGAATGACCAACCGTAAGGAACTTAAAACAGTTCAAACACCAAATGCAATTTAGATCAGGAGAATACAGTGGATTCCCGGGTCGTTAAGTCCCACGGAGGATGACTGGTGTTTAACACAATCAGATGTCGAATAATCACTAAGGATAGTGATCAGTAAGGATTTTGAGTTATTTATACCTAAAGAAAAGATTAATAAATTACAGCGACTTAAATGCAAATTAAAGGAAATTAAAAAGTTAAAATATATTAAATAAACGCTATCACTATTTTTAAACTGATGTTTTTGATTTTATGTTTTTATAAAACTGAATTAAAAACTACGTGACGTACAAAGGAAAATGTGAAACTTACACAATATTAATCCTAAAAATATGAAAATGATATTTTTACAAACCTAATGATATAAGAAAATTTTAAGAAAAAGAAAACTATTTTTATAACTATTTATCTAATTATTATTAATTAAAAACTAATTTTAACTATTAAATAATAACCTAAAATACAAGAAAATAGGAAATAAAGCTAGAAAAATAAAATTATAACTTGGAAAAATCTAAAATATCAAAAGAGAATTTTCAAAACTATTTTTGTATTTTTCTGATTATTTTTCTATTTTCTAGGAATTAAAAACTATTTAAAACTACTTAAATTGCTAAAAATTACAAAATAAACTATGAAAAATCTGGAAAATTAATTTTTTTACTTTTTATATTTATCTTAACCTAAGAAAAATGAAAAGTTATTTTTTTGAACTTTTTCTGATTTAATTGTATTAAAAGCTATTTAAAATGACTTAAAAACTGTTTTTAATTAAGAAAAATAGCAAACTGACTTAGAAAAATGTGAAAAATTCAAGAAAAGTCTAAAATAATAAGCTGAATCTAGGAAAAATGGAAAAACAGGTGCTTGTGTGTGGGATTATGCAACTGCAAAGCAAGTGCTTATAGAACAAGCAATTTAAATAAGCTAAAATGACCAAATCAGCACCAATCCAACACAGAAGCCAAAATATGCTGAAAGTACTTAAAAACAACTTATTGCAATTGTCCTAGACCACTGAATTGCAACTGCTTGTGATTTGATTGATTTGAGTTTATGTGCAAAAACAGATTTTTGGTGCTACTTGGAGACTGGAAAATAAGCACTTAAACAAGTCCAAACTCAAAACCAATTGTTGGAGTCTAAATTAGACCTGGATAGGTACCTTCAAACCAAAAACCAGACCTAGAGAAGCTCTGTGGAGCTCTGGATAATCTCTGCAAGAGCTTGAGAAAACTCAGTGTTGACTGAGTTGTATGAACAGGGCATATAAGCCCATTTTGATAAGCAGTTTAAGAGCTTATAAAAATTTGATAAAAAGCTACAAAAATAGAAATAACAAAATAGACCAAGTGAACTTTTTAAACCTACAATTTCAATTGATTTGGCCTAGAAATGAGCTCATGAAAATTCACCCTAGTTGAGCTCAAAATGATTTTTTTCACTTTTTGACTTTCTTGACAGATTTGGAATGTTGACTAAACTGAACTTTGCAATCACTTTAAGGACTGATATTGAAGTATTATGATGAAATGACACTAATGACAGCTATACTTATGATTTTTAAACACAAAACTAGCTTTTGATTTTACAAAAACTCCTACAGTTAAGCTATTAAGACAGATATTATGTGATGTTGACTTTGGTGGTTAGCAGGCACAATTTGATGACTGAATAGAGTATGATAGAACTGCACAAGCCAAAAACAACAAGTGTTGCCCACTGCACAATCCTATAACTCAGATTAAGCACTAAATCCAAACACACCTATAAACCACTGATATGCAAATTTAATGAAGCTAACTAATGAACAGGCTTGAGTTATTGATCAAACTGAGCTTACTTGTCCTAGACACAACTAATTAAACAGGTTTTAACTACTTATGACTACAAAAACAGACTATGCTATGTAACCTTAAAAATCACTTACAAAAGGTCCTTTAGCCACAGTGGCTTGCCAAAGTACACAGGATCAACCAACCTATTCTAGACCATGAAACAACCCAATATAAATCCAAATCCAAGCTCTGCATCACCCTTTTCCATTTCCAAGATCAAATGAACCCAGTTTGCTGCACAGTTGACTTTCTTTGACCATACACCAAATATGCTTAAAACTGAATTTCAAGCTTACAATAAGCTATGTTAAGCTTAAGTAAACTTGTTTGCACTTAAAAATAAGCTGTTGGAATCTTGGACATAAGAGTTTAAATTTGAAATTTTAAACAGTGTACATAAGACTTAAAACTGAAATGAAACTTTGATTTTAAGGCTCAAACTGAATTACAATAGCTAAATAACTTAGTTCCAATATCATAAAGCTTGAAATTACAAATTGAAAAGCTAATTAAAACATTTTAAGAAAAATACGACATACATGAATTTTTAAAAACTAACTACTTGTTTCTTCTCTTGCCTTTCTTCCTCTTTTATGCTCCAATTGACTTCCACGTGTCCTTCTGAGCCAATCCCACCTCTCAGCTTGGCCAATGGATGAGTTTTGAGCATTTTGGCCGTTTTTATCATTTTGGCGGGAAAGCCTGTTTTTGACTGTAGGCTCTTAATTAGCTGCTAGGGGGGGTGGCATTTATTGTAGTGGGTTTGTGATGATGAGGGGGGTGGTTTGTGGAGAAAAGGTGATGGGAGGTGGCCTGTGTGTTGCAGTCAAGTGGGGGAGATGTACAGTGGACAGGTGGGGAGGGAAAGGTATTTGTTTGACTGAGTTTGACCAGGCAGTCCAAAATGGGTAATGACAGGGGGGTCAAAAAGGGTATATGGCAGGGGTCAATTTGTATTTTGACAAGGCTTGCTTTAATATTATAGGGACCATTTTGTAAATCTGCCAAACTAGAGGGACCAAACCTGCCATTTTCTCAAATTTCACACAAGGGCTAAAACTGAAAAACTTCAATAGTACAAGTACCATTTTTGACATTTTCAAATTCTCAAAGGACCATACTTGTCATTTTTGAAAGTTTAAGGACCTAAGTTGTAATTTTGTAAATTTAAATCTCAAGGACTAATTTTGACAACTTAGGAATCCCTAGGGACTTGAAATGATATTTTTCTTTTATTTAGATTTACCAGGGACTGTTTTTGACAACTTTTGAAACCTGGGGGACTAAAACTGCCAATTATGCAAACTTGATACGTTTTTCACCAGATTTTTATATTTTTGCATTTAAAACACATAAAACACTTATTTGTGATATTTTTATCATTTTGATGCATTTCTGAGTGTTTTCAGATGTTTTTGCAGTCTAATTTGTACAAAAATGATGAGTATTTAGACACTCATCAATCCCCCACACTAAGATATTGCTAGTCCCTAGCAATGTTTTGAGAAAAATTAATGGATTTCATCTCTTTACCAAAAGCCATTACTTCTGGAGTAGCCAAATGTTTCAGTTCAAGTAAGAACCTTGGTACACCGATAACCAAATGATTTTGAGCAAATCACCAGCTTCCAACGGATTTGATTTGTCTTTACCAGAAGCCGTTTGCTTCTGGACTAGCCAACTCTTAGATAAAATATCTTTGGTGAATCGATTACCAATTATGGTTTTTCAACTGCCTTTACCACAAGCCATAAACTTGCGGGCTAGCCAACTCTTCACTTTTAAGGATATGGTGAGCTGAATACCATGCAAATTTGGGCAAATTGCAAGCCGTTAACGGATTTGAGATATCTTTACCAAGAGCCGTTTGCTCCTGGATTAGCCAATCCTTTTGTTTATTAGACAAGGCGGACTGATAACCATAAGATGAGTAAGTGCAAAACACTTACTCCAAAAAAAATTTTGGCCAAAAATGGGGGAATTAGGCGGTATAATTACATGATAAAATTCGTGAGAATTCCCCCCCCCCCACTAGAAATGAATATTGCCCTCAATATTCAAAGTACCGGCGGTTATGCCGAAACATAGAACGTAAAAGGGAAATACTAAGGCCATTATTTAGCAAGATTTTTTTTTCTTTTTTTTTTTTTTTTTGAAACTCTTATATATATACACAACATGTGGGGCAGCTCCCCCACACTAGGGTGGAACACACGGGTGAAAACCCATGTAACATGCTACTGTTTTTTATTCCCGAGTCGCTAGCTTGACTCGATCCCCGCATTTATTGGTTCATGGGGAAAGTTTGTAGATCTGGGACAACCACAGGGGGAATGTCCTCTCCAAAATAATGCTTCAATCGATGACCATTCACTTTAAAGTTTGGACCATCGGGTTGAGATAACTCAATGGTGCCATAAGGATAAACCTTAGTGATAGTAAATGGACCAGACCAACGGGATTTAAGCTTTCCCGAGAAAATCTTCAATCTTGAATTGAAAAGAAGGACTCGATCACCAACGTTGAAAACGCGGTTCTTGATTTTAGAGTCATGAATCTTCTTTGTCTTTTCTTTGTAGATCAAAGAGTTCTCGTATGCTTGATCACGGAGTTCATTTAATTCATTCATTTGAACTTTCCGGTGATCACCAGCTGTCTGAATATCGAAGTTGGCATGTTTCAAGGCCCAGTATGCCTTGTGCTCAAGCTCAACTGGCAGATGACACGCCTTCCCGTACACAAGCTTGTATGGAGTACACCCGATGGGTGTTTTATAAGCTGTACGGAAGGCCCAGAGTGCGTCATCTAGCTTATCCGACCAAGAGGCACGGTTTTCGCCAACCGTCCTCTCAAGAATTCTTTTAATCCCCCGGTTGGAAACTTCCACTTGCCCACTTGTTTGGGGGTGGTACGCAGTAGAGAGACGGTGAGTTACACCATACTTTTGCATGACTCTATCAAACTGGTCATTGCAAAAATGCGTACCACGATCACTGATTATAGCTCGTGGAGTTCCAAACCTAGCAAAAAGAGATTTCAAGAATTTCACAACAACTCGGGCATCGTTGGTAGGCAAAGCCTTAGCTTCAACCCATTTTGACAAGTAGTCAACGACCACGAGTATGTACTTATTACCGCGAGAAGAAGGAAATGGCCCCATAAAGTCAATGCCCCAGATGTCAAAAATCTCACACACTTGAATGGCGTTTTGCGGCATTTCATTTCTTTGTGAGATATTCCCGTGACGTTGACAAGCGTCACAGGTTTTGACAAATTCATGGGCATCCTTATAAATCGTGGGCCAATAGAACCCGGAATCAAACACCTTCTTGGCGGTGTAGTTGGGGCTATGATGTCCCCCAGTAGGTCCAGAATGGCAAGCCTTGAGAATGTCAATAGCTTCCTGACCATACACACATCGCCTGATGACTTGATCGGCGCAAATTTTAAACAAGTAGGGGTCGTCCCAGAAGTAATGTTTAACATCCTTGAAGAATTTGTTCTTCTGTTGGGACGACATTCCTTTCACTATGAAGTTACCCGCATGGTAATTTGAAAAGTCAGCAAACCATGGGGTAGAAGAGTTTCCACGAAAAGAAACCGCATTGAGTGTCTCGAGAGGAAATGTTTCATTTATTTCCTTTTTCTCGAAAACATCTTGGTGAGGGTTCTCTAATCGGGACAGATGATCAGCAGCCAGGTTCTCAGCTCCTTTTTTATCACGTATAATGATATCAAATTCCTGGAGGAGGAGAACCCAACGGAGCAATCTCGGCTTTGCATCTTGTTTTGCAAAGAGATATTTGAGAGCCGAGTGATCCGTATACACCACGCATTTGGTCAAGATGAGGTATGGCCGAAATTTCTCAAACGCATACACCACAGCTAATAATTCTTTTTCTGTAGTGGTGTAATGGGTTTGAGCTTCAGTCATAGTTTTACTTGCGTAGCGGATAGGCTGAAAATGCTTGGTTTTTCGTTGCCCCAAGACTGCACCGATAGCAAAATCACTTGCATCGCACATGAGCTCAAAGGGTAGATCCCAGTCGGGGGCAACTAGAATGGGTGCTTCCGTAAGCTTTTTCTTTAGTGTTTCAAAAGCTTCGATGCACTCAGGTGAGAAGATAAAAGGAGCTTCTTTTTCAAGAAGATGGGTCATAGGCCGAGCGATTTTAGAAAAATCCTGTATGAATCTACGATAAAACCCGGCATGACCAAGAAAACTCCTAATACCTTTGACGGTAGTAGGATGAGGTAATTTGGCGATAACATCAACTTTTGCCCTATCTACCTCAATCCCGTTTTTTGAAATCTTATGGCCAAGGACTATGCCTTCTTTGACCATAAAGTGACTCTTCTCCCAATTTAGACAGAGATTGGTGTCTTCACACCTTTTTAGCATTTTGTCTAAATGGGAGAGACATGTCTGAAATGAGTCCCCAATGACCGAGAAGTCATCCATAAACACCTCCATTGTTTCCCCGATCATGTCGTGGAATATGGCCATCATACATCGTTGGAACGTGCCAGGAGCATTACATAAGCCAAAAGGCATAGAGCCGGATACTGGGTAGAAGAACTTTTTCTTCGAGGAAAATAGAAGAGTGGACTCACGTAGCTTCGAAAACTTTGTGATTTCTTTTTCGAATGCCTTCGTGGGTAAGATCAACGGGGGCTGACCCTAGATGGGAAACTCGAGTACACGCTACGTTCACTAAAACGATAGCCACGTCAGAACCCCGTTGCTTTTTGGTTCGTAAAAGTCGGATAGGCGATGCGTTCATTTTGATACTGACTTCGAGTTTGGGTAATGTGGTGATGTCTTTTTCTTAATAATCGACACCACATACGCAAACTCTTTAAAGCCGGTATGGAGTAGAACTGGTTTACGCACCACATATGCCTAGTGAGCC
>BPTQ01000005.1:135609334-135646215 GCA_019973895.1 Chrysanthemum seticuspe | reverse complement strand
GATGGGAGGTGGCCTGTGTGTTGCAGTCAAGTGGGGGAGATGTACAGTGGACAGGTGGGGAGGGAAAGGTATTTGTTTGACTGAGTTTGACCAGGCAGTCCAAAATGGGTAATGACAGGGGGGTCAAAAAGGGTATATGGCAGGGGTCAATTTGTATTTTGACAAGGCTTGCTTTAATATTATAGGGACCATTTTGTAAATCTGTCAAACTAGAGGGACCAAACCTGCCATTTTCTCAAATTTCACACAAGGGCTAAAACTGAAAAACTTCAATAGTACAAGTACCATTTTTGACATTTTCAAATTCTCAAAGGACCATACTTGTCATTTTTGAAAATTTAAGGACCTAAGTTGTAATTTTGTAAATTTAAATCTCAAGGACTAATTTTGACAACTTAGGAATCCCTAGGGACTTGAAATGATATTTTTCTTTTATTTAGATTTACTAGGGACTGTTTTTGACAACTTTTGAAACCTGGGGGACTAAAACTGCCAATTATACAAACTTGATACGTTTTTCACCAGATTTTTATATTTTTGCATTTAAAACACATAAAACACTTATTTGTGATATTTTTATCATTTTGATGCATTTCTGAGTGTTTTCAGATGCTTTTGCAGTCTAATTTGTATAAAAATGATGAGTATTTAGACACTCATCATCTATACTGGGGCATATGCAAAGCGTATACACCAGATGAGTGGCAAAGACAAATGAACATACTCCTGGTTGTTCAACCTGATGCGCACCAAAAGCTAATGGAGGCTGATCCTAGACGTTGGTCTAGAGCACATTGCCCACGTAGTCGTTACAATTATTGTACATCTAACAGTGTCGAGTCTATTAATGCATGTACTGTATTGTACAGAAAGCTACCAGTCACAATGTTGACCGACACGTACCGAAGTATGGTGCAGAAGTGGTATTTTAAACGTCGGGAAGCTGTAGGTATTTATTATTTAAAACATAAAGTATTTATTAAACATTTTGAAAATATATTAAGTAAGTTAATTAATTTATATTTACATTTTTGTGTAGCAAATATGAAGTACGAAATAACATATTGGGCAGCGCATAAGGTGGAAAAAAGAAAAATGAAAAGCGTTAGATGGGTTGTACACGGAATTACTCAATTTTGATATCAAGTTTATGATGGGCAATATAACTGTGAAGTGAACTTTACGACCGGTGAATGTGAATGTCGGAAATAGCAACTTTCTGAGATACCTTGTGGTCATGTTATTGCTGTTACAAGGTTTTTGAACCTAACAGATTGTGTGCAATATGTACATGACTGGTTTAAAAAGAAAAAATATCAAGCAACCTATGCGGAGTCAATTCAATTTGTTGTAAATTTTAACGAATGGGAGTATCCAAGCCATATACATCCTCTTACTCCTCCAAAAATGGACAACCCTCAGCCAGATCGTGCAAAAAACACAGACCGTATACGATCTCAAGGTGAGGTTCCAAAGACTATACACTGTAGCAGGTGCAAAAAAGCGGGGCATAATCGTCAGAGTTGCAAAAAAATCATTTGTCCCTGATCCGCCTGTCAGCAAACGTAAACAAAAGCAAAAGGAATTTCCAATGGATGCGCAACATGAAACTGCACCTTTTTATGACCCACATCACCCATTCAATCAAAGTTTTATGGGCAACAACTAATTCTCATCGCAAGCATGTGGTCAAAACACATACCCTAAGCAAGCATATGGTCAAAACTCATACTTTTGGCAAGCATATGGTGAAAACACATACCCCCACAAACCAATACGCATCACAAACTTACCCCCATAACCCATACCCATCTCAACAATATGCTGAAAACACGCACGCATCACAAAAGTATGATCAACATAACACACAACCATCATTCAACCTATCTCAACAAAATCCAACGCAACCACTTCAAAATAATCTTCAATACGAGTCTCAAGTGTATCAACAATACAATTCCCAGTAATACGACTCTCAACATCTAGATGATCAGCACACGCAGGATTTAAATAGTTGGTTTATCGCTTTGGTTTTTAATAAAGTAGAACGTTTTATGTGACTAGTTAGCAACTATTGGTATTTTCTGATTGTGTTGTAGCATCATGCTTTTCATTTTCAATTATCCAATTGATGTTTGTATTGTCTGTGTGTTTCAATTATTCAAGTGATGTTTGTATTGTCTGTGTGTTTCAATTATCCAAGTGATGTTTGTATTGAAGTGATAATTCAACTTTTCTTTAAAATGAATAAAGCTGAAATTATGAGTCACTGGCCAATTATGAAAAATAAATGCCTTATCAACATTGTTGTACCTACTTATAATGGTCGCATCCATGTCTGTATAAAGTACTTGAATAGTCACACTCAAGTCATATTTCTTGTAAAAAAATATGTGATCAAAAAAAATTTATTTAATAGTCACATCTTTGTCCTTATAAAGTTTATGACTTGTCACATTCATGTCATATTTCGTGTATAAAAATATATGATCAAAATCATTCAAGTACTTTATACAGACATGGATGCGACCATTAAAGGAGTTTCATTGGGTACCTACTTCTAATTTTACACATGCTACCACTAGATTTTCATTTATATACCCCCATAAGTTACAATACACACTACCTCATACACACATAAATACTTTCAAGTTCAAAAACTATGGCTAGTTCTGCAAATGAATTTCGTCAAACAATTGTTAGAAGACTACGAAGCGAATTAGAAGCTGAGGTCACACTTGCAAATAACTTACTGATCCAATTGACTCGTTATGTTGAGCAAATTTGTAGCTGTGAAGCAGAAATAACGATGGTGCATTCTATGCCAATAATGAGTCTTAATAGCTACGGTTTACATACTCTCCTGATGACTCAATAAGCGGGTATAAGTACCACAAACAACTTAATGGCAACAAGAGAAGAATTGTTGAGAAGCATTGCTGAGAAGCAAAAATGTTAGGTCACCATTTATGTAACACAAGCATCAATAAAAGAAGAAGAGATGAAGGAGTGATCGGTTGAACAAGTTAACACAATATACGAATAATATAGAAGAGTTTAGGCGTAGGAAAAGTGATAAAATGAACAACCAACTCCCAAATAGGAGTTTACAAGATTATTTAAAGGAAGGAACTAGGGCAACATGCAAGTTCCCTTCCTTTCCTTATTGGGCTTGGGCCAAGGCTTATGGGCTTTCTACATAAGCCTTGCCTTAAGAACTAACATAAAAGCCTAATTAAGCAACCTATTACATATTAATTACAAACACTTGAATTATAGTTTAGGAGTGATTCTAACAATCTCCCCCTAAGTGTTGGTAATTGATGATATGAGTGAAAAACGTTGTAGGTGCTGATGTAATAGTTGCTTTGACGTCTTCTGACATTCTTCTTTCTTGTGAGAAGAAGTGCCTTAATTCCAACAATCTCCCCAGTGTGAGGATCTTGTTTACTTTGAAGTTTTCAGCTTTGACGTCTTCATTAATCTTTGTTCTTTGATCTTTGTTTTTTTTGTGATGGTAGTGACAGTATGTTGTGGTTATCTGCATCAGGTTCGCTTCGTTGCTCTAGTGTCTCCAAGTCTTTCTCCAACACGCTCAAACACTCTTTATCGTTGGATTTCAGTACTGATGTAGCTCTCTTAGTCTTTAAACTTTGTAGATTCTTTGACTTTGACGAAGAATCATTCTGACTTTGTGTTGCCTTTTGAGAGAACTTTAATTAGTGTTGTTGTTGGTATGAGCATGTGAAGAATCTACACGATCTTTTCCACCCGCGAGCATCCATAAGAAGAAAACATAAAACATGGGTTAGAAATAATCCAGCGCTTACAAGTTTGAACTTTGAGTGTGTTAACAACATAGTGTGAAAACACATATCTAATTCTCACTAAGGCTGTTCCTGAACTGGATTCCCACAAGTAAGATAACGCGATGTACCGAAGTACACCTACAGTTCAGGTGAGTCGCTGAGGTACACCGAAGCATCACCCCACGACTGTAGACCATTTGAGACACACTAAGCTTAACCCACAAGGAGTTACCGAAGTGACCTGCTGTTAGGGCTGTTTGATGTTGACCCTGGCAGGAGTTTCCATTCAATCACTGAGGATCACAGTTGTGAACCCCTCATAAATGTTCTCGACAAATTGCTGAGATCTGTGAAGGACTCAATAATGTATCACTTGTGTTCTTATTGTTGAACGACAAGCGATGAATTGTCAAGTGTACCTAAGAGATCTTATGGTGAATCTCGTGGCTCTAGACTCAATAGTGCGCTTTGGTTTTCCTGAGCGGAGACTAGGGAGAGGGTCTCCTTCTTCAATACCAGCAATCTCTAAACGAAAGCCGATAGTTTACGTAGGGTTCCCTGTGACAATGAAACAAGCTTCTTTTGAGAGAAACTTGAGTGGCTAAGAAGGTTTAGTGCATGTGTCACTGGGTCCATGACGACTTTAATCTTTAATACCGGTGTCATCAAGTAACTACCAGTAGCATATGAATTGAACCCTGTGTCTGCCCTAAGTTGAATAATCTGGAGGGCTATTTCTTTTCGCCCTTTTCTTTACATTTCTTTTTAATTCTTCAACTCCTTCTTTCTCCGATTCTCATTTTTTCCTTTTTATAATCGTACCTAAGGACTTCTAAATTCTAAATATTGGTGGTGTCCTTGGGTAGATCCCTCCGGCTCTGGCGGATCATAGGACGATTATTCCTAACCTTAGTCACCTTATAACTCCATGACTAACCTATGTTGCCATAAAACCATTTTCATGAAAAAATCTCTCAAAGTGGTTATGATTAAAACATTTTGTACCACTGAAAGAGTTTTACATTTTGAAAAAATACCCCCCTCAACACGTGCTTAAATGTTTAGACAGAAATCTGCACGGTGAGAGAAGAGCACGCACTTTTGAATTGATTAACTCAAGATAGACAATTCCCTGCGAGACACATTTACATCACTGACTAAGTCAGCTTGAAGTTGTAAACCTCCTTGGTGAGGAGGTTTGACCCGTCAAGGTTCATGTCTACCAAGAATTTCTCGAATGGTACATTCTACTAGGACAAGTCCTTTGCGAGACACGTTTACATCACTAGCGAACTAGTTTGAAATTATTACCCGTCCCGGACAAGTCTTTTCGAGTTACTAACATTTAAGAGCTCGTCAATTCATTGGTTAAGTATTTTTCACGAAGATTCAATAGCAATTCACAACATATTTCTTATCACATAATTTTTCTCCTCCTCAAAAATGGCATATTAATGTTGTTTTTGACGAAATTTTGATATCGAATATGTCCATTTCGAGTTTTGTGGGAAGATTACCACGAAGAACAATTTTGTGAACAAAGTTTTTAATCAAATACTCCCCCTCAACAAGTGATGGTAACTTTTGAGGTTTTGAAAATCATAAGGGGAAGTACTTGTCCTTTTGAGTAAAACTTTGAAGAGTGAAAGTTTTGATTAGTTTTACTCAAAAGTAAGAAGCTTTCGCTCCTTTTATAAGGATTGTGGCACTGATGCGTACCACAGGTTCCTTTCATGACAAGTACGGGTTGTACACTGTTATGTGTGCACAAGCCATAGTTAGTTATAAATCACACATCCAAATAATGATAAGAGAAACAAATCAAGGGGTACCAGGAGTCTCAGGTATTCCAGCAATAACTCCAGGAGTGCGTTCTGGAAGTTGGTAGCCCGTGAGAGATATGCTTGGACGACCGCCTACGAAACTCTCCAAAGTTCTGATCTGATCCCTTCTGAACAACCTTTCGTCAATCCGCGTGATGATCTTCTTAACATCCCTTTTATCCCTCGAATTCCATCTCTTCGGTGACCCTATGCCGTCATGTATCTCCTTTAACCGATAAGCTAAACCGTCCCTGACTTTCTTCAATGTGTGATCCCCAAACTTGTGTAGCTCTTTGCACGCCATGAAGCAATTGAGGTGTAGTTCACTTCTGTAGACTAGCCCAAATGGTTTCTTGATAAGGGTGTACTGAGCAAGTTGGTTTATGTCGGGAAGGTCGAGCTGAGGTTTTGTGAGGTTTACACGTTTCTGATAGGATTCCACGGCAAGTTGAATGTCTTCTACACGTTCTTGGATCACGATGCTTCTGATGAAGATTAACAAGGACTTGATGTACTCGCGTTGGATAGTTGTAGAGAATTGTCACATTCCTCCTTGTACCTTTGCAAGATACATATCTTCAATGTCGTTTAGTGACAATCTCGGAAAATCCGCTTCACAGAAGTCATACTCCTCTTCGTCTTGTCGTTTGACCACTATTTTCTTAAGGAATGTGTAGTCCCACTTCGACGACAAGGAAACATGCTGAATGGCAACGATCCGTTTATCACTGAACACTTCCTTTTTGGACTTAAGAACCTGGCAGATTTTGTAGTAGATTCTTCGGCGTTCAGGCCAATGATGAATCACATACAATGCATCGAGGTCATACTTTTCCACTTTGTCAGCAAACATGTGTGTGGCTTCTTCCTCGATGACTATGCTGTTGGAGTATATTGCTGCCGGGAAAGGGAGTGTGAGTGATGTAGCATATTTCTTGGAGACATCGCTACCGTGTAGAAGAAACTCTAAGTCGTTGTTGAAGAAATAGCGGAATGGAATCTTGGGTTGATCCGGTCGGCCAATGGTAGGTAGAGGTTTGGTCCAGTCAGTGTAGTATGGAGCTTTGTCAGGTCTGGTGAAGTCAATGTTTGATTCAGGATTGAGCCAATCAATGTTGTTAGACATGGCTCGAGCAATGTTATCAAGATGATATTCGACTTCAATTGCACTTTCTGAGCTGTCTTTAAGTAGTTGAAATGCATCATTCTTGATTCGCCTCAACTCTGCCTTAGTCATCTTCTTCACGTTGAACTTTTCCTGTATAAGCTTCACATGCTCCATTGTACGGCCATCTACCATTTCTTGACCTTCTGGTAATGAAGGGGTAGCATCAACAAGTCTAGAAAACCAGTCATATTCTTCGGTAGTATCTTCATCTAGCCATGAGATAACAACGGTCTTCTTCTTCTTTTTCTTTGGCTTTGATGATGATTCTGGTTTCTTTGTTGTGGTAGAAGAGGTGGGTTGTTGTTGGGGCTTAGGGATCTCTTCATCGTCACCACCAGTGTATTCGAAATGATCACCGGTTTTCTCTGTTTGTGGTGGTAACTCAGAGTCCTGAGGTTTCTCAGTAGCAGCAGAACGTGGAGGAGATCTTCTTTCGGTGGTCCTTGGGTGTGGTGGAGGCATGGAGGAGGATTCACCAGACTTCTTCTTGCGTTTGGACTCTTTATCCTTATCCTGATCATCATCGTCTCTTGGACGCTTTGGCTTTTCAGCTGCCGCTTTGCATGAAGTTTTAAGTTGGTATTCCAGCAATGTGTCAAACAGTTTAGCTTCGTCAGAAGTAAACGTTGCAGATCGTTGAGACATTTGTAGTACAAGCATGGAAACCATTTCTGCATCGGAGGCAACTGCAGGCTCAGTTGGGTTGATTGTTATTGTTAAAGGCGTTGCTTTTATTGTTTCCTTGACCAACTGCATGAGATTCGGATAGAGTTGTCTGGTGAACATTTCTCTTGTCACTCCAGGAACAGTGTCGAGAAGGAACTTATGAGTGTATTCCCTAATTGTCTTGTTCATTTCACCCTGTATATCTCGATCGAGAAACTTCCGGATCTGTTCCCGTTCTCCCAACATCTTGTTTATCACTTTTTGAAGAAGATTGACTCTGTCAGCGAGTTGATTCAGTTTCTTGTTGGTCACGTCTTTCTTCCTTACTTGCCTGACAGCTTTGACAATCTTTGTCTTAGCTCGTGATATCCAAGTGTCGGTTGGTTTCTTTACCGATCTGGATGCGGATCCGGTGGTGGCTTTGGATAGTGGTGGAGATGAGTGAGAAGATGAGTCGGACGATGATGATTCATGAGGAGACT
Source organism: Chrysanthemum seticuspe (assembly GCA_019973895.1). Taxonomy (NCBI): domain Eukaryota; kingdom Viridiplantae; phylum Streptophyta; class Magnoliopsida; order Asterales; family Asteraceae; genus Chrysanthemum; species Chrysanthemum seticuspe. Next base: position 135,638,267 of record BPTQ01000005.1, on the reverse strand, counting down.
CAGGATCCTTTGGTGGCTCAGAAGTTTTTTCCTTGCTACGTGTGGGACTATCTAGAATATAGCCATTGGCTTCCTTTTCGGCTTGAGCCATTTCTTCCGCCTTGATCCTTGCCTCTTCATCTGCTTGAGCTTTAGCTTCTTTTTCTGCTTTTTCATTAGCTGCAGCCTCAACATCTTCATCAGAAATTTTCTTTGTCTTCTCCTTCTTTTTGTCTGTTTCCTCAAAGTTAAAAATGATTTGTCCTCTAGTTGCTTTTGTTCTGATTCGTGGGTGGTGGTACCAGTTCCCTTATCGGGTTGATTAACCGCATCGATAACTGGTGTGATTAGTGCACCACCACTTGACCCTCCGGGGCCACGAGTTTGTTGCAGATTGAACTCTTTAGCAACATGTTGGAGTCTGAGGTTCTTAAGCTTCTTTCTGTAGTCTATGTCCTCATCCATTGGCTCTTCATCGGAGCTCTCTTCTTCCTGCTCTTGCACTGAAGTTTTCCCTTTATCAAACTTGGGACTGAGAGGTTTTGCAACTGTTAGCGTATCATCTGTTGCAGTTTCTGAGTAGGTAACCTCTTCATCTGATTCAGTGTCTTCCGAGTCCTCGTCCATTAGTTGTGGTTCAGGTTTGGGAATAGGGATGGCTTCCTTTAATGGAACTCTCTTTTTGAGTGTGTGAGTGCTCTTAGGAAACTTTCTCGTACTCTCAGTGCTCGCAATACTTCCAGCACTGCCTCTCCTGGTCTTCCTAGTAGGTGTACCAGAAGACTTTTCATCAATGAATCCCACTTTGCCTGATTCAACTGCAAACAGATATCGTTTGTACGATTGAAGTCCCTTGATAACATCAGTAAGTAGACAATCTGGCAACACAACACCTTGTTTCTTCGTTGTTGATTCTTTGAATCTTACCATGTTAAGTGTGGGCTCAAGCAGTACGGAGTGATGGTTGGGGTCATCAAGTCTCAAGGGAATATCTGGATTATTCCCTAGAGCCCTTTGGATCAATAGTTTTATGTATCTGATATAAGGGATCTTGGTGCCAGGCCTTTTAAGGTAAGACATCTTGTCGTCCCATATCAAAGCTGCAAATTCGATGTGTTTCATGTTGACCATGCCCCAAAATTCTTGAAGTTCCATGAGCTTCGGATGCTCAAAACCACTTTCACGTCCAGAAACTGATTTGGCAATCATGATGTAAAGAGTTCTCCATGGCTGAGGAATATTTTTGAGATCTACTGAGGAGTGTTTTGTGATAATCCCAGCAGCTTCATCATAGCCAATGTTGACCATGAACTGGAGAGTGATATCTTCAGTAGGAGTAGCAATGTAATCAGCAGGTTGGATGTTAGGAAGAAGAAGAACAGCCATTAAGTCTGCTGGAGTGATAGTGACTTATTTGTCATTAAGTGTCACCGTCACAACATCATGACCTTTAACCTTCTGCATGGTGTGCCAGAATTGGTGAACATAAATCACCGGCACTGTTGCAGAATTAGTAAGCATATTCTTGTATGGATGAGTCTTCAGAATATCTACAACGATTTGACAAGAAGACTCAGAACATGTGAAGTTATCAAAATCGACTCTGAGATTGTTCTTCCCAATCTTCATTGTGTAACCGTTGGGGAAGATGTCTTCCAATGTAAGAACATTTGGTGCAGCAATGTATTCCATTTGGACGTCCATATTGTGATCTGAAAGATATTGAGCCAAAAGAACCAACATATCGAAAGACATTATGTTAGTCAAAAGTTGATTTTATTGTCCAATTATTGAATGTGTTATGTTGATGAATGTTACGAGTCCAATGTCACTTGTTTGTCCAATAGTCCAAAGTAGTCGTGATAAGTTTCGTGAATTTATTAACTTTGAGTTTTAAAGTCCAAATTTTCACTTATTTTCACAACATATTAACCATTTAAGCTTATTAGTGACATTTTGGTTTCGTGACGTTATGATTTATTTATTTACAAGTTTGTACGCGTAACAATTCATGATTTGGTTAAAAATTAGGCTTAGGCGCAGGATTTGCAGCTTATGCGTAAACAGTAAACCATACGCGTAGGCATAAGCTTATGCGTAGGATCTTGACTTACGCGTAAGAAATGTTACGCGTAGGAAAAGAGAGCCTTAGGCATAAAGCTTACGCGTAAGTGTATGTGGGAGCTTACTCGTAAGAGTGAACCTTATGCGTAAGACTCAATGTTTACGCATATCCTTCACAGGATACGCGTAGTCCCCTTTGTAGAACCTTACGCGTAAAGGTTACGCGTAAGGTTGCTCTTATGCATAACATTCTACGCGTAGGGTAATCCTTATGCGTAGGAATCCAGTTAACCTTGATTCTGAATTTTGCAAGCGTAAAACCTGAAATAAATTAGTCATAACATCATCATTAACATATTTATCCAATCTCTTTCACTTTTCACATGAACTTATATTCCTAAACAGTTTATGTGCAAGAATTGCTTATGCGTAAGAGTTAAACCCTAGGGTTTAATTCTTACGAATAAGAATTCTAGCCATGGAAATGGCACCAAATTGTTTCTGGGATAACTTAGAGGCCTAATGATATGTTTCCAACAAGTTTTAACACCTAAAGTCATATGAACCAAGAACCCCCTTTTCTAACGAGTATAAACCCTAAATTTCAATTACTCAAAAATTCGAGTATCTGGGCATGATTCATGGGTGGTTTCGTTCAATTAAACATGTCACAAACTTCAAACAACCATCTAATTACACAGAAATACTCACAAATGAAAACGCCCAAATCCACGTATAAACCTTATTTCTTGAAAAATGATTGAAAAAGTTTTCTGGGTGGATTTTGATGTTGAAAATGTTTATAACACTTGATATTAAACGTTTTGACACAAAAAATTTCATCATAAACATCCAAAGATGATTATGTGTTCATACGCATATGCGTAGAACACATAATTACGTCTAACTCAAAATCTAGCCGTTGGATTTGTTTAAAAAATCAAAACCTATGTTTATAAAATCATTATGAATCATAAACCACTTACAAGTTTGAGATCTAAAGCACGGTTTTGAAGATTGAAGCTTAGGCGTAGGATTGGTTGTTGAAGTAATAAATGTGTGAATTTAATGATTTTTGAATATTAGGTGGAGAGTTATATTAAAAATAGTTTAAGCTTTTGGCAATCTTAGTCCCTCCACCTCAACCATTTTCATCCAAGGCCCATAACTTCCATTTTGGTTACGTAAAGTATGATATTTAGAAAGAAACATGACGACACTCCCCCTCGACTTAAGAAATAATGAAATTTTAAAGATTTGAGTCCGGGGAGTGTCAATAAACCAGAAATGTGACCAACTTTATCAAAGAAACAACCGAGATGAGGTAACATGCAAGTACAAGGTTTTATGAAACAGAAAAATATTTACTTTCTCCCCCTCAACACTTGACTGAGAAAATACTGAATTTTGAAAGAGTAAAGTGTTGACGGAAGATTTGTACTTGCCATGTTTGATAGAAATTAGATAGGAGAATATTTTTGAATTTTATCTGATTTTATATTTTTGTATTTTGTTTTTGAAAAATATTTACAAAAGAGGTTTTGGTGTTTGACTAGTTTTATGATTGTTTTAAAAGTTCATCCAGTTCCTCTGGAGTCAAACACCGCATACCAATCCGGTTGACCAACTCAGTAAACCTAGCAGGAGCTAAGGCTTTGGTGAGAAGGTCTGCCAATTGGTATTCAGTACCCACAAAGTATAATTCAACGGCCCTTTTCCACATGCTCCTTGATGAAATGATATCGAAGATCCATGTGCTTGGACTTCGAATGTTGAACAGAGTTGCACGAGATCGCAATAGCACTTCGATTGTCGCAGTATATCGGGATTCTGTCAAATACGTAACCATAGTCTTTGAGTTGTGTTCTCATCCAAATGACTTGATTACAACACGCGGACATGGCTACATATTCTGCTTCAGTTGAGGACAAAGATGTACAATCCTGCTTCTTCGATTGCCATGACACCAGTTTATCACCAAGAAATTGTAAAGCTCCTGAGGTACTTTTTGATAATATAAGCAATCTGCGTGATCAGCGTCTGAAAAAGCTATTAGTTCAACACCAGAATCCTTCGGATACCAGATCCCCAAGTTAATGGTTCCCTTGATGTGTCGGAGGATTCTTTTAGCCTCAGAGAGGTGAGTTTCAGTTGGTCTCGACTGATAACGGGAGCAAAGATATACAACAAAGACAATATCAGGTGTACTGGCTGTTAGATACATGAGAGACCCGATGATACTTCGGTATTTGGTAGGGTCAACCAATTTCCCATGCAAATCAGCGTCCAGTTTCTTGGTATGTGCCATTGGTGTGACATAGGTGTCACAGTTTTACATTCCATTTTTGTTTAAAATTTCAAGAGCATATTTGGACTGACTCAAGAAAATACCACGGGGTGATTGATGAACTTGCAGTCCTAGAAATAATGTAAGTTCACCTATCATGGACATTTCAAAATGTTTTTTCATAAGTTTTGAAAAAGCGTTTGAGTACTTTAGATGTGTTGACCCAAAAATGATGTCATCCACATAAATTTGAACGATTAAAATGTGTGCCCCATGATATTGTATGAATAGTGTATGGTCGACCGATCCTTTGACGAAATTATTAGCGATAAGAAAGGATGACAACTTATCATACCACGCCTGAGGGGCTTGTTTGAGACCGTAGAGAGCCTTGTTCAGTTTGTAGACGTGATTAGGGAACTTTGGATCAACGAATCCTTCTGGCTGGCTAACATAGACCGTTTCGTTCAGTTTTCCATTGAGAAAAGCAGTTTTGACGTCCATCTGAAAGACCGTGATGTTCATGTGAGCCGCGAATGCGAGAAAGATCCGAACAACCTCAAGTCTAGCAACAGGTGCGAATGATTCCTCGTAATCAATCCCTTCTTCTTGTCTGTAACCCTTAGCCACCAGACGTGACTTATTTCGGATAACCGTTCCTTCAGCATCCAACTTGTTTTTCCAAATCCATTTAAGACCAATAACATAGACTCCAGTTGGTTTTGCAACCAATTCCCATACTTCAAGACGTTTAAACTGATTAAGTTCTTCTTGCATGGATTCAATCCAGTTATCATATGTCATGGCTTCCTTAATGTTTTTGGGTTCAGCTTGGCAGACGGTAAGTGCATAAATGCAATGTTCACCGTCAGTCTGAAGTCGTTGTCTGGTTATGACTGGTTTATTCGGGTTGCCAATAATGTTCACTAGAGGATGGTCTTTCGTCCAACGATGTGTGGAGGGTTGATGTTGATATACATTCTGCAGATTAGGAGGATTCAAATGACTTGTAGATGATTTCGCAACATCAGATGTAGCGTTTGCATTAGCAAAAGGGTTGAAGAACGCATTTGGATCATAATCTGCAGGTGGGGGTACTTCATTGTTCAGAAGATCATCAGCTGGTTCAGCGTCATTGGATGCGGTTTGTTCGACTGTTGTTGTAGAATCAACTGGTGGTGCTTCCTCAACAGAAGTTGTTGTAGCAGGTGTATCAGGTATTGGATTTTGATCAGGTTGAGCAGCGGAAACATTTGATACATATGGAGCACGTTCATCAATATCATCACTAAATAGAGGAGCAAATAGCTGTTCCATTTAACGTCGAGTAAGTTGTAAACTAGGTTCAGCTGATGATGGGGTTAGAGGGAAGTTTAGACGGTTATGTCCGGGTTCCAAGTTGTTATGCTCAGAAGCCATTTCAGTAAGCTCATCGAAATTGGCATGAATTGTTTCCATAATCTCCCTTGTACGACGATTCCAGATTCGGTAACCCTTAGAAGTTTCACAGTATCCAACAAAGACTCCAATGTCTGCTTTAGCCTTGAGCTTTCTAAAGTCATCACGATCATTATTTGGATAGCAAAGAGATCCAAATACATGAAAGTGTTTGAGGTTCGGTTTATGGTTGTGGATAAGCTCGTAAGGTGTTTTGTTGTGGCATTTGGTAATCATTGAACGATTCTGAGTGTAGCATGCAGTTGACACGGCTTCAACCCACAAGTAATCTGGGAGTTTTGCATTTATTAACATCGTTCTTGCAGCTTCAACTAACGTATGGTTTCGTCTTTCAACAACTCCGGTTTGTTCCGGTGTTCGTGCAATTGATGTTTGATGCTTAATTCCCACTTTCTCATAATATGCACGAAGAGTTTGATTCACAAATTCAGTTCCTTTGTCTGTTCTGATTTGTCTGACTGTGTTCCAGAGTTGAACTTGAATTTTCGTGAGAAAGGTGATGATCATCTGTGGAGCTTGATCTTTACTTCGAAGAAAATAAACCCAAGTCCATCTTGAGTAATCATCAACAATTATCAATATGTAGCGTTTGCCATTAATCGTCTGCACACGTATCGGGCCACACAAATCCATGTGAAGAAGATGAAGCACATGCTGTGAGCCGTGTTCCACCTTTGAAGGAAAGTGTGCACGAGTGCTTTTCCCTTGTTCACAAGCTGAGCATAGGTGATCTTTAGAATACCGAAATCTTGGGAGACCTTCAACAAGTTTGTATCGTGCAAGATTGGTTATGGTTTGAAATTCTAGATGTGAGAGACGACGGTGCCATAACCAAGATTTTGTAGATGTTGCCTTTGAAAGTAGACAGATGGGAGATGAAGCAATCATGTCTTGCATTGAAATTGTATAAAGACTTGAATTGCGGGTACCAGACATAAGGTCGTTTCCTTGTAGATCACGAATGAAGCAAGTTTTCTCTCGAAAAACAACTTCCACATATCCATCACAAAATTGACCAACTGAGAATAGATTATGACCGAGACCTTCCACATAGTAAACCCTGCTAATTTCGATGTTGCCATTGATGTAATCTCCGTAGCCCATGATAGCTGCGAAGTGATCATTCCCGAATCTGACAGTGCCAATAAACTTTGCAACAAAGTTTGATAACAGTTTGAGATTGCCTGTCATGTGTCGGGAACATCAGCTATCAACAATCCAGAGGATGATCTGTATCACCTGCATTACACACATACGACACAGATGGAATAGAAGTAGATGTGGAACCCGAAGAGTTAGAGGGTTCCAAAGCAGTTATAGTAGACACACACATATTAATGATTTTAGGTATCCATTTAACTCCAAGTGTATTGTGTAACCATTTCTGCCATCTCCAACTAGTCTTAGCTTTGGTCTTAGTAAATGTACTAGGTGATAAGTTCTTCTTAGGAGGTGTAGGGGGTACTATGGGTACATCAATGATTGTAGTCGGAACATTAGAAGGTGGTTTACCTAGCACAGACTTAGAAGCATTAGTGGGCCTAGCGGTATTCCGTTTTCTATTATTCCGCTTACGATTCAAGATAGCCTTAGCAACACATTTATCATGACAACCAGAAAGCATGCTTTTACGACAACTAACACAAGAAGCTTCAAACATAACATTTAACTTACTTAAAGATTCATCATTCGTTACATCACTTTTTTCATTACATTTGTCAGACGCAATATCTAAAGTGGGTGCAACTTGAGTTTTATTCAAAGCCCTAAGGTGTTCTTCTACTTCAGCATTCTTTATTGTTCTTTTCTTACGTCGCAACTTCCTATTCTTCCTTGTATTGCTCTTAGGCTGTGAAGTGCGGGCGTTGGAAAAAGAGGCAACTATTCATGTTTCAGTAGAGGGAAGCACATTAGTTTCTTGTGGTTTGTCATTAGATGTTCTAGAGTCATTTTGAATCTGTTTAGGTGTAGTTACTACAGTGTTACTATCCCTATCTTGCTTAAGTTTCACCAACTCTGCTTTTAGATCATGGATTTTGTGTAACAAATCTAGATTATCAGAACGAGTGAGTCCATCTCGTCGTAAAACATCTTTGGTGTATGCAAGATGATCATCAAGGTCTTTTGACGCTTTAGCATGAGTCTTTGTGAGTAAATCAAATATGACACCATATTCCTTTTTAACTTTTGAAATTTCTTGTTCATATTTTGAAATTTGACACTTCAAAGACACATTTTTATCATCCAATTGCTCAAGTTTTGGATTAAGAGTTTTTGTATGCAACTGGCTGATTTTGTTTTGCAAAGCGAGTTCTCGATTTTGACAATCTTTTTGACACCATTGAAGACGACGTTTTGCATTTGAAAGCTCGTTTAACAAACGTTCATTTTCAACTTTTAAGAGTTGATTTGTGACACAGTATCATTATTCTCAACAATTTCAACAGAATCAACAGAATCAGCAGAGATATAATCAAATGCATATGCAACAGAATGTAATAACACAACATTATGGATATCAGCACATATAACATCTTCCAAGAGTCAATCAACATCTTTTCTCAACTTTTTCTTTTTACGTTTAGTATTTGAAATCGATGTTTTTGTTTGTTCGAAAACTCTTTTCATAAGTCCAAGTTCCTTGTGAAAATCCCTTTCCCAATATATTGCACAATTTTTCAAATTTTGGACATGTGGTAAAATTTGTTTCTGAAAAATATCTCTTTGGGCTCGCGCTTGAGGCGATTGAAAATGTTCAACTTTTATTTCAGAATTGATTTCAATTTCACGTTCCAAAAGTTTGATGTCCGATAAGAATGTTTCAAAATATTTTATAACTTTACATTGTTCGGCTAATGGCTTTATTTCACTGAGTGAAGGTAAAGGACCATTAATTTGTGCAGTATTGGAAAGGGGACCCTCAGTAGAAGACTCAGAAGTAGGTGTGATAACCCAAGGTGTGTTAGAAAAATCCTGTTGTGTGACGAAAGTAAAGGCTTTTGAATAGTTAAATGGTTTGTTATAAACAACATTTTCCAATTTTGACCGACTCTCGTCTTCTGCATCTAATTCCTCTTGACGATTATATTCAACAGCACTTATAATAGAATCATCAATTCTATGTTCTGCACTGTAAACTTAAGAATTTGGTTTGAATGCTCTATTTGAAAACTTTGGTTTGTAATCAGCAAGATTCAGTTCATATCCATTTGGATTTGGTTTAAAAGTAAACTTTTGAATAATTGTGATTGACTCACCATGTTTATAAACAACATTTCGAAACTCTTTGATTTTGTTTTGTAAGTCAACAATTTCTTCAAGATAGGCATCTATTCGTTTCGTTGAATGCTTTTTGTACTCACAGAACTGTTTTTGACAAGTTAACAACGCAGACTTGGCTTTGTTAGTTTCCGAAGTGAGAGCGTTAAGTTGTTGTTTATGATCATATTTCAGTTGTTCTATTTGAGACAACAAAACATTTTTGGATACGACTAGATCACGTATCTGTTGTTCTAATGATTTTTCGTTTTGGTAAGATTTAGCAAAAGCTACATCAAAACCCTTTTCACGTTTTTCTTGAGTTTGAAAAATGTTGAGTTGATACTTTAAGCATTCATAGTCCTTAGTTAACAGTGCATTTTTATCTTTTAATTGCTGATTGAGGTTACGGCATGTTTCCATTTGAGATTTTTGGTCGTTAAGTAAGGTCATGAGCTCAATATCTAGATTAGACGAAAGATCAGTTTGTTCAACGTGAGTCTCAACATGATCATTAGTCAGATCCTCAAGTATAACCACAGAGTCAACTTGATTATCAATGGTAACCATAAGGTCATCTTGATCGTCAAATATAACTACGGGATCTATTTGATTTTCATCGGAATGAGATGCAGACAGCTCATGTTGAACACTCCGATCCTTGTCGGATGCAGATGTTGGCGGAGATATCAGATCATGAATGAATATAGTTTGATCCGGTACCTGAGACAAGCCGTCAGTGTCATACACTGGGCCTGTATCACTCATGCGGAGTTCGTGCATGTTAGCCATTAGCATCACTGCTGCATTAGCCTGCAAGTCCTCCATGTCATCATCAGAATCTGCATTTTACATGAAGCTCTGTTCCTTGTTGGTAAGAGTTCCACCAGCTTCATCCGTTAGAGCCAAGAGTAAAGCCTCTTTGTGATAAGCGCTGCCTCTTGTCCTCGGCTTTGGGCATGCATTAGCCAGATGACCCTTCTCATTACACTTATAACAACGAAGACCATTAACCCCATTCTGAGAATTACCCTGTTCAACCACTTGAGTCCTTTGTTGTTGTGGAGCACCCATGTTATTCCTTCCCATTGGATTAAACCCTTGACCACCGCCCATCTGACGAACTTGACCACGATTCTGAACCTCAACTCTTCCATTGTTAACAACAACCTGATTCCTTGTGTTAGATGAGGTGCGAATGCGATTGTTGGATTTGTTGGAGTATCGACCAAAGGCTCTAGCAATCATAACAAATCCTTGTTGAAATGCATCAAAAGCTTCAGCATCCTCATTTGATTCACTGTAAAGTGCTCGAGTATTGTTGTTGTTGTTGTATGGAACCAGTTGATTTTCTTATGGTGTTTGCTGTTGTGAAGGATCATAAGGTGTTATCTTAGCAGATGGTTGAGCAGTAGGCTGTGGAGGATTTGTGAATACAGTTTGTAAGGTCGGGAATTGAGGATAACAAGCTTGAGCCCACAAAGCTAATTGTTGATTATCCGGAAGTGAAGGTGAGACAGGGAGTCCACGGATAACTCTTTCTTTGTCAACTTCTTTTTGGTGGGGCTTCAAATAGTCGTACAACAATCCGTATGTAGCATGATGAAGGTTCTTCGCTTGACGGATGAAAATGACATAATTTTCCCAATCAGGACCAAGACTACTCAGGAACTTAGTGTTGACTACAATTCTTGGCATGATGATGTTATGTTTGTCCAAGTCATTGATGATGTCTGAGAATCGATGATGATATGACTCTAATGTCTCTCCGGGTTCAATCATGAAGTGTTCATAAGCCAAGTATATTTTGGATTCCATGTCTTCTTGATTGAGTTCTGTGCCTTCCATGAGTAGATGAATATGCTCCCACATTGCTTTAGCAGTCTTTTGAGCATCAACACTTCGAAGGATCGGATTGGGTAATCCCAAAAGGATGTATTGCATTGCCAGTTCATCGGCTTCAAAGTGTAGAAGTTGATCAGTAGTGAGTTCATTAAGACTGACAATGTTAGTGACATCACCTCTTGGTGGATTAGCATTTGGATCTCCAGGTACAGTGACAGTAGGCATCTTAAATGGACCTTCCAGGATGACCTTCTTTAAGAACTTTCCATGTGGCTTCTTTAGATCACAGAACCTAAAGAACCTGATCACCCATTGATCATAGTTTCCGGGAGTGAGCATTGGAGGTCTATCAAGTGATCTAACCTCATGAATGGATTGTTGGCTACTTAAAGCTTCACACATCTTTGCAAACCAAGACGGTTCCTTCATAGTATTCCTGGATGGATGTTGATTGTTAAAGTTTGTGTAAGGTTGTACTTGAAGACTAGGGGGTGGTTGAATCATTTGTGGTTGAATTGCTCCTTGAGGAAATTGTTGTTGAAATTGTTGTTGTTGTTGTTGTTGTTGTTGTTGTTGTTGTTGTTGTTGTTGTTGTTGTAGTTGATGATAAAATTGTTGTTGTTTATTGAGTTGTTGTTGAGGATACACATGAGGGAAGTAGCTAGAGTATGGTGGTTGAGATATCTTGAAACTTGTGTTGATAATGGATCTTTGTAGTCGAATGAAACTTTGTAGATGAAGTATCCTTATGCGTAGAAACTAGCTTAGGCAAAGAAAGTACCTTATGCGTAAAAAACACCAACTTACGCCTAAGGAGAGAGTTTACGTGTAGGATTAGCTTACGCGTAGGGTAAAGGAGACCTTAGCTTATACGTAAACCACAAACTTAGTAGTAGAATGCTTATGCGTAAGATTTGCTTATGCGTAAGACAAGGCTTAGGCGTAAGAAAGATGCTTAGGCGTAAAGATTCTACGCGTAAGTGTTAGCTTAGGCGTAAAACTAGGGTTTTGCCCAAAAATCCTTTACACTTATTCCAGTGTAAAAGATATCCAAAGTCGAAGTGTTTTCAGGCTTATCCAAACAAGAAAACACTGAGTAAACCAAAAACACTGAAGATCAAACCAAGGAAAACCTTACGCGTAAAACTAGGTTTTGCTTATGCATAGGAATTTCCAAAATTTACCAAGACTGATTTTTAAGCACAAAGATGTTTAGAAACCTGATGTTTATGATGAAAAAGCTTCAATATCATCAAAATAACACAAAAGTGTGAAACTTGATGATCCAACACACTTTCTCACCTTACGCGTAGAACAGACTACACAAATAAAACCAAGCTTAAAAACAATGAAATACACGTAAAGTTGCAAACTTTTTGCCAAAAACTTAAACTTTAACACCAAATAACCTTTAAAGTACAAGAATCTTGAGTTTTAAAGTGAAAAAATTAAAGTTTTGAAGCGTTTGAAGATTTGAACACCGAGACTTACGCGTAAAACACTTAAACTTCAAAAACAAAATCGTTCACCCAACTATTTGGCGAATGATACCACTGTTAGGTCACCATTTATGTAACACAAGCATCAATATAAGAAGTAGAGATGAAGGAGTGATCGGTTGAACAAGTTAACACAATATACGAATAATATAGAAGAGTTTAGGCGTAGGAAAAATGATAAAATGAACAACCAACTCCCAAATGGGAGTTTACAAGATTATTTATAGGAACGAACTAGGGCAACATGCAAGTTCCCTTCCTTTCCTTATTGGGCTTGGGCCAATGCTTATGGGCTTTCTACATAAGCCTTGCCTTAAGAACTAACATAAAAGCCTAATCAAGCAACCTATTACATATTAATTACAAACACTTGAATTATAGTTTAGGAGTGATTCCAACAAAAAATTCATTAACCATTATAGAGCAATATAGAATTTAGAATCATGTTGCTAAAAATCACATTGCTAAACATGTGAGTTGTAGTTTTTATGTTTTCAAATCGTCTAAATAAAGTTGACCATCTACTCAATTACATGTGGTGTTTTCTTTGTTATAATCCTTTCAAATGACAATCAATTTAAAACATTATATCTTATTCATATTAAATCTATTTTAGACACAATTTCTACGTTGAAAAGCTCGTTTTAAGTAGAACGCAATCCGACTAACTAAAAAAATATTTACAACATAGATATATCAATTTTGTAATTAATTTTGTGGATCATTTCACACACTTTGAGACACAATATTACATTCATGTAACTCTATTGTTAACATTTTTTAGTTCGTTGGGAAGATCTCATCAAGGACAACGCAAAGGAGAAAATAAATAAAGTTTTATAGAACATTTACATTTTGAATAACGTGAACAAAGACTGAAATTATCGTTAACCTTATTACAAACAAACCCTAAAACCCTAAAACACTCACGAAAATAAATCATACACGGTTTCCTAGGCCACTAATGATATTAATTGTTTTTTTAAGGAAATCGCTGCTAATAAGCAGAGAAATGGTTCTAGGGTTTCTTTAATGCGAGGTGGGTCCCATTTATTTTTCTATTCTCTGCTAAGTAGCAGCGAAATGGTAGGTATACTTTTCTTTTTCAGCTTGTGGGCCCAAGATGTGCAGAAATCGCTGCTAGGTAGCAGCGAATAGCCCGTTATTTTATTTTTTTACTTTCGATTAACCCCAGTGTGACACGTGTTGAGTAAACAAATCGCTGCTAATAAGCAGCGAGGAAAGTAACCTTTTTGGATATTGCAAAAAAGTAGGACTTCTGCGGGAGAAGGCTCCTTGAAAGGAGCCGCTGCAGTAGTTTTAATGAAGCCGCACAGTCGGTTAATTGCAACGCTATTTTTTGTCTATTAGGCTATTGCTTGCAAGAGTAGCAAGGAGGACGGCAAAGAGTCTTCACGGGGGCATGCTTGCTGGGAGGTGGAATCTTCACAATCGCAAGGTGGACCAAAGGTTAAGTGTTTACCACATATGGAAACGTTAAGTGGAGGGCCTTATATAGTTTTATTATTCGGTTTGTTATGTGTAGGATATTAAGTGGGATATGTTTATTTAAAAGTGAATATTTTAACGAAAGGTGAGAGAGCGATGATTATTGAGAGTGAAAAATAAGAGGAAGTGAAGAGAGGAAAAAAAACTAATATAACGCTAAGATGAAATGTGAAGTGATATAATTGTAGGGAGTAGTCTTAAAAGTATTTTCTCTTTTAAATTTCACGCACCAATGGGCCTCAACAGTTGTGGGGGGCTGCTAATCTACTTTTTAACTCGTATAATTAACACGTCCAATTAAAAAAGAGCATAATAGAAAAGTCGTAGTAATCTTTTCCAACATAAATAATAAAAAACCAAAATTTTCAAATATAAAAAGCCAACCAGTAATCTTTTCTTGACTTGAAATTACGTAGTATAAAAAATAACCATATATATAAACACAAACATCATATTCAACATTCGAACATTCCCACTTTGTTGAACTCGTCCAACCAAACTTCCGGCGATGAAATGTTTCCATTTCAGCACAGGCGACAACAACAAACGACCAACAACAACCTCAAACGACACCAACATCTTATCACGTTCATCTACACGTGCTTCATGGGCACGTTCCTTAAGTATCACGTCAACTAGCTTCGACACAAGTCGTAGGTCAGAATTTGATGATGATTCCAATACTGAAGACATGAATTCTGAGATGATGATGTTGTCTTGTAAACGTGCTAATGATTTACGTGTGTTTAAGTTTGCTGAGCTGAAAGCAGCTACAAAAGGGTTTAGTAGATCGCTTGTGATAGGTGAAGGTGGGTTTGGCTGTGTTTATAGAGGGGTTGTTATGGTTGGTGATGATGATGATGATGCTGGTGATAGATGTTTGGATGTTGCTGTGAAGCAGCTGAGTCGCAATGGATTCCAGGCATGACTTTTTTCTTACCCTTTTCTCCTTTTTAGTTTATATAGACAGCTGTATTTGTATTACTTAAGAACACAAACCATGGTGGATCTTGTGATATCCATGTAATTTGGGAGACTTGGTATTTTTTTTATTTTTTATTTTCTTAAATGAACCAGTTAAATTTGTGCATATCTGTCACTTTTACATAGTCAAACACGAAGTGATTGTCTAATTATCACATATAGTTAGAATCTCGTTGAGCTTTGTTTTGTTACAACCACTCATTATTATGAAAGTTAAAAAAAAGGGTTAAGAGTTTCTAGTCTAAGAGCACATTGTGTATAAGTTACTACGAGTAATAAATATCGTGATGGTGGTTGTGTACAAGTTAATAAATGGTTGCAGATACGCATAATGTAGTGGTTGAACCAAACAAATATGCATGGTAGTAATATAATAATAATAAAAGGAGACCAAACTTTATATGCTCATCTTTGGGGTCTAGTGATTTGTAAGTTTCATTAAAGTGTTTTTTAGCTTTTTCTGGGCAAAAGTTTGATGTGTATAACACCACCTAGTGGTTTGTTGTGTCACAAAAATAATTTAGCATTTGCTCAAACGTAAACATCAATATTACAGTAACTTTTTGTTGTTTAGGAGTACTGTACTTCAAATTCATCCACAGTTAGTAGATTGTGTACAGGAATTAAATTTGTCAAACATCCAATAAGAGTGTTTTTGTAGACATAATGTATGCTCATGTCATTCAAGTATTCAAATCATTATGGAAATTCCGGCCAAAACATGCCGGATATTGGACATGCCAATATTTGCCGGAATTAATACAAATGAAATCTAATACAAGTTGTGACGTCTATAAAGTAGTTTCGGTATACCAATGACCTGGATGAAAAAAGTTGAATAGCTGAGCGTTATCAGCATACATTATCTCATAATATGTCTAAGATTGAGTTCATAAGTTCATATGCGTGAAACTTGATAAAAAAATGTATTGAGCGATTTCCGGCTAATTAGAAATCCAGATTTCTTAGCATCTTTGGTAGTTGGTCACTTGGTCACTTGGTTGGTATAAGATTTGTCATGGGGTACCTTGTCAATTTTAAGTAAAAGTGTTGGACCATTAAAGTGTTTAGTTATCATAAGACTTTATGTACAATTGGTGGACCATTTCATATGTAATGTGGGAGTACCTTATGACTTTTATGTTAAAATTTTGGACCGTAGTTTTGTTATCTTATTGATTTACTTTGTAATTACATGTTCTAGTATTCAGGGGCATAAGGAGTGGATTAATGAAGTCAACTTTTTGGGAGTAGTCAACCATCCGAATCTCGTAAAGTTAGTGGGATATTGTGCAGAAGATGATGAAAGAGGGATACAACGACTTTTAGTGTATGAGCTTATGCGCAATAAAAGTTTGGAAGACCACCTGTTGGGTCGTGTAAATTCTACTCTTTCGTGGATGACACGTTTACAAATTGCTCAAGGTGCTGCGCGTGGTTTGGCTTATTTACATGAAGAAATGGATTTTCAGGTACTTTTTGTCTTATGCACTTATGATTTATCAAGCGTTTGGTGTTATTGTTGATATATCAAAGATTGTAAATATTTTTAAGTGGTGCAGTTAATATTTCGTGATTTCAAAACTTCGAATATTCTTTTGGATGAGGACTTCAATCCAAAGCTGTCAGATTTTGGACTAGCAAGGCAGGGTCCAGCTGCTGGATTGAGCCATGTTTCCACAGTTGTATGTTCCTCTCTTTCCAATCTCTTGAAACATGTCACACTAGTTGTTTAGGAGTAAAAATATAGATGAGGTCCTTTTGGTTCTTAACAAGGTGTTTGGATTTGTGTTCTGGAACTGATTATCCGGCTATTGCGATTTCAAGCATTATAATCAGCATTTAGTGTTTAGATAAAGGCATTACCCTTTTAGTTATGCAACTAATTAGGGGTCAGATAATCAGTTTGTACTAGCTGCCACAAAGCTGTAGAATAAAGCTACCCCGGTTTTATAACATAAGTCGGGAGATCTTTACTCCCAATTCACACCAAAAAAAAAATAATAATAATCATTAAGAATGTCTTTTTTGGTCATTTCAAATAATTTGTTATAAAAATCAGAAATAGCCAAACGTTCAAAGCATCTAATTATCGGAATATTACAACTTTAGTCATAAGCGCATTCAAACAATATTCTCTACCTGTTTAGTTACATCTCATTCTGTGATTAAACATCACAGAATCGATTCTAAGAGACATATCCAAACTACAACCATCTCGGTCCTTCATATGAAACTACAACCATCTCGGTCTCTCTAGTTATTTGTGTAACCTTAGGAAGAACACGAGGATAGGTTATGGCTCTATATATCTATATCAATAAGTTATGCACATGTTTAGACAATTTAAACCTACCTTTTTATATAAGGTTGACATTTTTTAGTAATTTATAACAGTATAACACGTTGTCTGTTAATTGACCTCTCTCTCTCTTTTTTTTTCAAAGGTTGTTGGAACGATAGGCTACGCTGCTCCAGAATATCTTCACACAGGTAGACTCACATCAAAAAGCGATGTTTGGAGCTTTGGGGTGGTTCTCTACGAGCTTATCACAGGCAGGCGAGCAGTAGAACGAAACTTACCACGAAGCGAACAAAAGCTCTTGGAATGGGTGAAACCGTATGTAGCAGATTCAAAAAAATTCCATCTTTTAATGGACCCACGTCTTGAAGGCGACTACTCTCTGAAATCAGCACAAAAACTATCTGCTTTGGCTAACAAATGCCTCACAAAGAACCCAAAATCCCGACCCAAAATGAGTGAAGTGGTTGAAATGTTAGGGAAAATCATTAATGATTTGTTACCACCACAAGCTAAAACTGAAACCAAACCTGAAGCAGAACCAGAACCAGAACTAGAATTACAATTTGCTGCAGAAGAAACAGAAGAACTTATAGAGGATACTGACTCAAGAAAACAAGAAACAAATGGTAATTACAAGAAGAAAGTTTTTGACTTCAAAGAATTGAGGAACCGATCAATAGGGAGACTGGATTGGAGGCTTTGGGCTCCAGGATCGGTCAAACATAGTGCATGATGTCGAATCTGACAAAGATTTGTACATATGAAAGCGTAAACATGCATCTAATGAGTTTTGGATAATCAGTTTCATGTTAGTGCATTTTTTAAGATTGTTAACTATCAAAACGGATGCCAAGGGATTCGGTTTCCTTATGCTAATGGATTCTTGGTTTTAAAAGTGAGTTTGTATACATAATCATCGTGGAGTGATCGCTTGTCGATATGTGAAAATGAAAAACATAACATTATACTGTATAATTCAAGGGAAAAAAATAGTACACACAAGATTTTGTTTGCTAACACGAGTGTTCTTTTCGCTATTTTATTGGCAATATTTGTGATTCTTATTCATTTTATTCCGACCCTAGTGTTTCAATTTTTTTTCCCCATTAGATGCAAGAAAATGGGACTGGTCTAGAAGTTTTCTTTAAGTAGCTAAACGCTTGATAATGATTGTCTACTTGTAATTACTAATCCTCTCATACATAAAATGTTAAACATGGCCTGATGACCACTTAGATTTTATCAATACTAATGATGCAGACATCTCATCAATTAAAATGACAGGGGAAAAAGACTTTCAGAGGAATAACTGAATAAGTAATATATTTCTGAATCATATTATATATAGTTCGACATTTGAGTGGAAAAAATCAGTATTGTGATGTTGGTTGCTGTCACTTTGAAGACATTTCGGAAAACCTTAGAACTCAAAATCATACCTAAATGCTAACTTTATCTACCTAAGATAACATTCACACTATTAGCGTTTAGACAAAATAAAACAAAATTGAATTCCTATTGATTCTAGATGACAAATATCAAGGCCCCTTAATGTCAAAGTTAGGCCAACAAAGTTGTTCCAAACCCGAAAGGATGAATCCGTTTTGCTTGTCATTATCTATACCTTTTCCAATTGGATTCAATGTAACGCCTTTTTAAAGGTTTGCAGGTCTTTAGCGCATCTTAGATGTTCTTCTGATTCACTAAAGATTTAGCGCATCTAACAATCATCCAACTGACATCAAGTGTATTAATGCATGCATATTTTGATCAAAACCAACAATTGCCTTATTGATAGCAGACCGTGTCACTGAACTGAGGTTTATGTCTTTTTGGACCAAAATTGCAAAAGTAGCATTCAATCAATTGACTAAAAAGTAAGAACAAGACAGTTTTCCTAATTTACTTCCTAAACAAGACAGTTTTCCTAATTTACTTCTTAAATTAGGATCAAACTTAAATACAAATTGGGTCAAGATATATAGTCTCTTCTCAATAACTATACAATCATTTGGTCCAATTAGTCTGTTTTTTCCAACATTCTCATTTCACTTGCTACCAAGGGCAGCTTGAGGTCTAGGATATGCGGTGGGCCCTGCGTCATTAGTGGCTGCATTATCACCCGAACTTGTTCTTCTCGGCCGGGTCCCATGGCTCGAGTGTCTTCGTGGTCGGGCTCCCTTAGGATCTTGAAGCTGCTCCAGCACTTTGACCACTTCCGCCATACTGGGCCTGAGCCTCGGATCAACTGATAAACACCTTAATGCCATGTTTGCAACTGTATGGGCCACTTCCAATGTGTACTGGCCTTCGAGACGGTTATCTATAACCCTAAGGACTTTACGTTTGTGAGCCAAGTATGGTTTGGCCCACTCGACTAAACTGTGCCTGCCTGATGGTCTGTTTTTGTCTACTACTCTTTGCCCGGATAACATTTCAAGAAGAACCACCCCAAAACTGTAGACATCACTCTTAGTTGTCAAATGACCTAAATTATGAAGAATTACCAAAAATGAACATTAGCAAGAAAGAACTGTCGACATATCGTATTATGGGCTTAGTAATTGTCTTTTAGGCTTAGCCTACTTATAGAATAATCCTTTCTGTAATTATATAATGTAATTTGTCATTAGTGGAATACAAGTCAATTATTCACTCCTACATGGTATCACAGCCAATGATCCACATCTCCTAAAATATCTAACAAACTCGTCCCTTAACCCTAACTTTTAGAAAATCTGGGACATTTTGCATGAACTCATTACATACCTGTTGCAAGATACTCGGGAGCAGCGTATCCATATGTACCCATGATTCTAGTCGAAACATGGCTCTTATCACCAATTGGGCCATCCTTGGCTAGCCCAAAGTCAGATAGCTTCGCATTGTAATTCTATATGTTCATATATGTAACGAACAAAAAGTCAAAATTCATCTCTCGTAGCTAAACAACATCAAGGGGGTGATTGCAATAATTTGCTTTTAGTATTAGTCTCATTTTACCTTTTATGAAACATTTACGGACAAAATTATTAGATTCAGAGATACATGTAAATTTACGTTTAACCGTATTTTAATCCACTGATTATCCGTATTTTAATCCACTGATTTTCTTCTTATACGTTTCTCTAATCATAAGAGTGGCAACAATCATTCTAGAATGTGCCATTGCTAAAAAGTGATGAAAAAAAATAACGTACCGAATCTAGCAACACATTAGAAGTCTTGAAATCGCGGTAAATCACTTTAGCTTTGGCACTGTGAAGAAAAGCAAGCCCTTTAGCTGCTCCAAGAGCAGCCTTCAAACGTAGACTCCATGACAAAGGTTGAAAATAAGATCCTCCTATTGATCAATCGTACAAAAACAAAATGATATTTCTTTCTATTTTGTTTACATAATCTAGACAAGTGAATATAAAAGGAACTCACTCCTGAATAAGTGATTTTCTAAGCTTCCACGAGGCATAAATTCGTAGACTAAAAGCCGTTGTTCGTCCTCTAAACAATACCCAATCAGTTGTACGAGATTTGGATGCGAAAACTGCCCAAGATAATTTACTTCTGCCTACAGACACAGGATCCAAAACTTAATAAATAGAAGTACGACGAAAACTTTCAAAAAATCAAGATGGACGGGTTGAAATGGATTTGTGTTAAAAAGGTCATATATTATGTGCAGGAGAAAACATCCAGGTTGGGTTAGCCCACAAACACTTTGTCCGTTTGTAAAAATTGTACCAAAAATTAACAGGTTTTTCAAAATTACAGAATATACAAATTTTTTACAATAACAACCTACGTAGTAATGTAGTATATCTTTAAGGAAAGTGATTTAGGTGGTTCCATGCATTGCAAATAGACATTAAAAGACTCTCAACCCGGTTGGTCCAAATGACCCGTTCCCTTTTTCAGCTAAGTTATTAGATTTGACCCATTAGCCATTTAACCGCTGAAGATTAAATAAAACTCTAATTGACCCATTCTTAAGTAAATGGGTCCAAATGGACATCTCTTTTTTTATTACTCCGTATATAGTTTTAAGAGTAATAATACATGCTAGTAATAAGTAATCAAATTTTGAATAGAGGATCTCACCAGCCACTCCCTGTGACCTTGAAAACTTTCTTGATTAAGCTTTTTGACAGCAATAACAATGCCGGTTCCGGGCTTAGTAGCAACATAAGATTGTTCATCAATCCAGCCCTTGAAAACTGACCCGAACCCACCTTCTCCCAACACGCTATCAGGACGAAAGTTTCTTGTCGCCATCTTTAGATCAGAAAAGCTAAAGCTTTTTAAGTTGGATGACTGCAAAATCTCGCCTTCACTACGAGGAGTTGGTGGCACAGATGACACCTTACTACTACCTGATATGCTAACATCATTAGAATCCTCTGAATCCACCCCTGAATCATTCACAAATTATTCAGATTGAGTTTACTGGTTATAAAAGACTGATTATAACTCCAAGATTCTGTCTTTATAGGCCAATATAATCAGATTCATATAAGAGTATAAAACAAGGAAACAACTAGTCAAAACAAAACTTATTATTAAATGATAGATGGCATAGTACTTTTATGTCCATTGCTTGCTAAAATGTTTACTTAACGATGTTTATCATGATTCTTGGAAGTCTTGATAACTACTTTGAAAACACATATACAATTAAATACCCCAAAAGCAAACAAATTCGACCCGAAAATCAGCAGATATAGAAGTATTTCTTACTCCACATACATAATTTCTTTATAAGTTCATATTTTCAAGATTTTTCTTAACTTTTAGGGCCTAATTTAAGGCAAGAAAAAATAGGAACTACAAAAGTAAAAGGCACAATATGAGTATTTTAACAGTAGCACACCTCAAATTACAAATGAATATGCATGAATAATCAAAAAATTACAGAATTTCAACAATACAAGCCTGAAGCCTCTAAACACATGATTATGGGATTGCTCATTAATCTGCTTATGTTTTCGAAATAAGTAGAAACAATGGAGATAGTGTTTGCAAGATAAACATCACTTAACAAATGATATAAGATGTAAAATATTCATAATCAAATAAAAAACATTATCTTTAGCAGCTTACATCCAAACAATAAGCACAACAAATCTAGCAACTATTCCCCAACACCCCATATAGTAAAAAGCATTAAATCAAATCTGACATCATAACTAACTGCAATAAATCATACCTGCATGAAATGAACTCGTATCTTTGAACTGCAAAAAACTAAAACAAACACCCATTGAAAAACACTTGTTTAACTTTAACAAAAAAGTTGCACTAAAGCTTCATATCTAAAACAACAAGACCAACAACATCAAAATCAGATCATGGGTATCATAAAGCGTACAGTAACAAGTTCACATCAATTTTCTTTTTAAAAAAACATATACTAAACTGTGAGCAAAGATAAAAAAGTGTTGGGTGATGTTAATGAAAGAAGATGGTAGATGAAAGTTGGGAATTGATGTGCATTAATGAAGTATTGTCTCCATTAAAAAGGTTACAAGTGTTTATGTTTTTGTTGTATATAGCAAGATGGAGATAGTTTAATAAACAATTTAATAATGATAATCATATTGGCATATTTGGGTCCATGCAAAAGTTAGCGAAGATGGGGTGATTGGATAGTGAAACTGATGGCAGATTGAGATGATGATGGAAGTTAACTTGTCATTTTTTTATTTTTTTATTTTTTATTTTATTTATTTTTTTGTTTTTTTACAAATAAGTAGGAGATTTTGTTTAAGGTAAGTTAATGCTTCTAAATATTTGTAGCTTTTTATGTGTCTTTTTAGCGACCCTTAGACCATTGGGTGTTATAACACAGAGTTAAACTTTTACTCAGTGTCACGTTAGCATTATATCAGCTTTAAACTTTTCACTTTTAACTAAAAAAAACATCAATTATCATAACTCACTCTTAACTCAACATTTTGTGCCTCACTTTTATCATACCTCAACTAAAAAAACTTGAGTTAAATCTTAACGCAGAAGGGCGGGTGGAAGTTAAAGTTTAACTCACAAAAAAACACAACCTTCATGCAGCGTTAAAGCTTTAACGTGCCTTTAACACAGGGGGCGGTGTGGTTAACGTGGGTTTAACGCACGAAAGTGAAAGTTTCACTTGGTTCTTGAGTGAATATACCGTTTGCTCTTAGGCGAGAGATAATAAGCATCCGACGACGTGTTGGTTGCCTTATCACCTTCTAACCCCACGTGTTGTCTTTCAAGTTTTGTGAGAAGTTAGTCGATAGACCAACCAAGTTATGCAAGGTGAAGAACTAGAGTTGTTTGTGTGATTTTGGATTTTGTGAGTTATATTTGTGTTTAAGTGTATGTTTTTGTTGTGAAATTGTTTGTCTTATTATACTATGTTGGTGGTAACGTTATTGGTGGTAACGTTAATGATATTGAAAAGTTGATGCGGCATTTAGTTAATGATCATGTTTGTTGAGGTCACTATTACCACTTCTCTTTTTAAAAGCATGGTAAAATGGGAATGCACATAATGACATTAACAACAATACCGTGTGATAAAATGAAACAGAATAACTCTAATCTAAATAGATCTACCATAATATTTTCATTATGGTAAAATACAATTCTATGGTTAGAATACCCAAAGTTATATATCTAAGATAAGATCATATGAGAAATCATATTTACTTATTGTGTTTCTTAAGTTTTTGGTTCTTCTTTAAATATGACTAGCAAGGTATCCATTACCCATATAATACGACGACGGATACCTTGCGACTATATTTTACAACGAGCAAATATTGTTTGATTATATGTTTTTTTTTTCTTTTTTCTTCTTCTAACAATATCCGTATAAATGAATGATAAATTAAATTAAAATAACTTTAAGCAATAACAATGATAGCCGAGTACCCGCGCCTAACAGCAGTGGTGTCTAGTTTTTGACTAAATTTCGTCGGCGCGTAACTCTTTTGATAAACTACATTCTTAGCGTTAAGAAATCTTAGCTTAATTTACAGTTTTTCCTCAAAATTCAAATTTCGTAATTCAAATATTTCAAATGTACTCTCACCTAACCTTTTACAGCTTTTCTTCAAAATTCAAATTTTATAATTCAGACATTTCAAATGTACTTTCTCGCACACTTTTATAGTGCGAGTAATAACCCTTTCAACTTTTAATTCACATTTTGCTATTAAGAACTCGTAGTACTTTTTCCTATTAACTACAGAATTACTATCAAATATGCCATTATCAATGATGTTACATTAACAAAATTAATCAAATTTTTCCAATTGAATTTCAAAATTTAAACACATTAAAAAGTGACATTTAACCATTCATTTTAATGTGAAAAGATTACTGTAGTTTTTTTATTTTGGCTCAGATACCAAAATGATTGCATTTTAAAATACCATCCAGTTTTTAACTTGCCAAATTACCACTCACTAGGTTATCGGATCATCATATCCAAACAAATACACCATTTAACAAAAACTGAGGAATAGTAAAGCACCAAAAGCGTATCAGCAATCAGATCATAAATCCATCACCATAAACCATATGTTCAAACACATTTGGGTTAAAACGCATAACACAAACACATATGAACGAATCCAAAAATAGATCCACAGATCTATAACACATCCCGGTTAAAACACAAAATCCAACCAGAAACTACAATCCAAAAGCCAATATGAACTTAGATCGATATAAAAAATAACATGAGATCCGGTAAACAGATCCAATGGAAACAAATCACTGCAACAAAAATATAAACAACCAAATCACAATATTATTATCGTGAAAATTCAAAGCGTCACTACTGCAGGTCACGTTTTCTTTTCACACATGTACCAGATCTTGAAAGATCTACACTTTTAAATCAGATCCCGAAAGGTCTACACCAAAACCATACCTCACGGGTCTGTAAACCAACACTACTATCATGGTATCGGGTCATGGCAGGAGCTAACAAAAACCTAAGAAAACCGCTACCACTGAGGCTACAAAGAAAATGGCACCAGTTGGCTTAGCCAACTAAACAGCCTAAATAACAACCGAAACCACCAAACCCACCGTATCTACTTGATAAGGTTTTAAAAGGTACCTTTTTGAGGGGTCATTTAAGCCCTTATTTGATCACTTTTGTATCCGTTATTGCTTATTATCGTTCCTTTTCACTTTTTAGGTCTCTTGAAGGCAAAATGCTGGAATGGCACTTATTTGGACGAAAAGGCGCGAATATACGAAGAAAATGGCCAAAGTCAGAATCGAGACACTCAAAGCTGCTGAAAATATAAGGTGACGGCGTCAGGTGTTAATTACGACGCCGTCGGAGGATCTTTGTGATGGGACAGAAGCCAAAACTCCCATTTTCAAGTGACGACGTCAAGTTATAAAAGAGTAGGCCGTCGCAACTCAGACGACCTAGATGTAATCTAGACGGCGTCAGAAGCTGAAGAGGACGGCGTCACAAGCATAAGGTGACGCCGTCGCAAGTCTAACGTGGCCAAGACGAAACCCTAATGACGGCGACACGACGGCGTCACAAAACATAAGGTGACGTCGTCGCAGATGTAATATTATATATAGAATCCGAATTTTTCAGTATTTGGTGTGTAGTCTTTTGGAGTAAAAACCTAAAACGAACCAAGGCTGTCTTGTACAGTATTTTAGGGTTCCAAACCCTATCTTACACCAAGATAAGTGTTTTACTTCATTAATACAATTATGTCTTTGATTATTTGTGTGTATGCTTGCATGTTCTTCATGTCCGGCTAATTTACTTGTGTGTTTGCTTAGGGAATATGAAACTTAATTATTGAATATTGATTGGTTGTCTCTTATCTTAGTTGATTAATGATCTAGTAATGCGATAGGGCATTCGTTGTGTACTTAATGCTTGATTAAATCTTTGTGAACCTTAGAATATGACTCCTTGAGTAGTTGTAAGCTAAACCATCCAAAGAGTGCCTTAGAGTAAGAGTTTATTATCCCTAGTGGGTTTTGTAGACGAGACCATTTGGTAAGTTCAAAGAGTTAGGGAGAAACGCATACCCTACAACCTTAGACACACAACGCAACTAGGAATAAGGACGTGACAATTCAACCACCAATAGGAGATAATTAAGGAGTAGTAAAACCTAAGTAAACACATCTTTAAACTATCTAGACTACATACACCTTAGATTAGATAATTAGATAAGTAGAGTAATCGGTAGAAATACCAACCCCCCCAAATTCAAACCCCGAGATTCGTACCTTTCCTTTCCTTAAAAAATATAAAAAAGATAAAAAAATAATCTTCCTAAACTACAACCTTAGCGTAGTAACTTCTCACTAGCATTCCTATTCCCCTAGAGAACGATATCAATACCCGTGGCTTACCCTAATACTACACTACAATGATTAGGTTCACTGCCTAGGGTGTTGAAAAACTTGCTCGACGAAAAGGAAGTTCCTTTGACCCCGAACGACGCGTGTAGCGTTATCAAGTTTTTGGCGCCGCTGCCGGGGAATAGAATAGCTAGTTAGTAGTCCACCTCGTTTAGGTTTTCTTTACTTGATTCCTATCAAGTAAATTTTTCTCATTCTTAGCTTTCTTTTAGTCTATCCCCCTTCTTCGTGACCTTTGTTTGTAATCCCATCACTTTTCATCATGGAAGGTGATAACCACCCACCATTCATCAACCCTGCACCAAATAAATCACTGTCACTCAAAACCCAAACCAATGACCAACACAACCGCCGAAGCCGTTATGTGAGTAGAAACACCGACCTTCAGGATTTGCAGAAAATATTCGATAGTACAATTAGGGAAGTTGTTGAGAAAGTAGTCAGCGCCTCTGTAGTTGGCTCTATGATTAATAGTAAATCGGAAGATGGCATGATGAATAAAAATGTGAATGTGGAAGATAGTGCTTACTTCAATCTTTGCCCCACAAAGGAAGATGTTGCTTACCATCAATACATAATTGATAATCCACGATCACCTATCATTAGGATATGCCCAAAGATTAGGAGAGGAAATCCCTGGAACCTAAAAATCCCTTGTATGATCGGATATAAGAGTGTTGACCACGCTTACATTGATACGGAATCTCCCATTAATGTGATGTCATCTGCTGTTTATAATGACATTATGAATGAGCGACTTAATATTAGGAGAGACCCTAAGTATCCAGGTGGAGTTTGCAACTTTGTGGGAAGATTCAAGGATGTGCATGTCTTTATAGGAAATTTCACCTACCTAGTTGATTTTATGGTCCTAGAATATGTAGGATGCGTCATTGACTATAGCTTATCCCAAGTAGTGCTAGGGAAACCGTTTGTTGAAACATCTAAAATGAGCCATAACAAGCATGATGGGACAGTTAGGTTTAAGGAAGGAACCGATGAGATTGCTTATAGGATGCCTTGGAAAACAAATGAATATGGCCACCTGCCCATTTATGAACGAGACAACATCAAAGCTTTTGAGGACAAAAGCAAGGACGATGTTGAAAAAGGTTATAAATTTATATGGGAAAGAAGGAGGCATTATTATAAGGATTGCTTGACCCTAGGACCTAGGTATAGAGTCGATGAAAATTTTGTCAACATGATAGAATTCTCATTGAGAATGCAAAGCGAGGCAACGTAGGAGCACGACTACGAGTCTAGCTACAAGACTCTTAAATAAAGAAAAGCGCTTCGTGGGAGGCAACCCATGCTTAATTGTTTTCTTGTTAGTGTCATATATCTTTTATTGATTGTTTATTCTCATGTTAATTTTGTAAAAATGCTTTATTTTGTTTTTAACCTCGTCTTAATTGCATATAAAGGTATTTTACATAAGGGATAAGTGTAGGGAGGATTACACACGTTTTCAAGGAAACGTAAACATGAGAATAACAATTCATTAAAAGATATATTTGTGTGTTTGTTCGAGTCAAATGCTTGTATCGAGTCATAATGGATGTTTTGCAGAAATTTTTCCAGATTCTAAAGATGTAAATTTTCCAGAATTTTTTCCAGAAAATCGCAGACCAGTTTTTGTCAGGATAACCTAACGGCGTCAGGATCGCAACCTGACGGCGTCAGGAAGGAGTAAAAACAACAGATTACTTTTTTCTCGTTTTCTGAGCTACTTAAAAAAAATTTGGAATTTTCCAGGTCTTAATTTTCCAGAAATTTTGTAAACATCCATTCCACAAGCATTATATCCTAGTTTAAATCGAGTCTTATATATATTATTACCGCCGATTTTACGCGACTTAACAATAAGAGTACAAATGCAAAGGAACTTTTGCACACATTAGGAGGGATGTGAATAGGGAATACATTTTATGGAAATATACGTTAATTCTGCTCCAATTTTTGTTTTATTTCGTAAAAATGTTTTAATTGTACTCTTATTTGTTAGTTATTTTCTATATACTGTGATTGTTCTTTTGTTAATTCGTACCCAACGGAGGGTGCTTCGCGAAAAGAAATAAATTCTCAGAACATCGATCTGAGCATCAGCACGAGGATGCAACGGAGCGAAACGTAAGAGTTACTCTTAAGATAGTACAACTGTTTTAAAAGTAGCTGAGATATGGATCCAGGATCCCAGTTCGTTAGGAATATTATTACGGAGGAAGAAAGGGTATATTTAAATATTGGAAAAAGTTGTAGCAGGAACGAAAACAGGAGTTTTCGAAACTACAACAGAGCAAGTATTTACCCGTCCACCGGTATAAGTAAACAAAAGGTTCCGTAGGATAT
>BPTQ01000005.1:135563201-135604432 GCA_019973895.1 Chrysanthemum seticuspe | reverse complement strand
ATCAAAAGGAAAAATAAGTGGAAAAAGGGGATGAAGGGGGATTCGAACATGGGACCTCCTGCAGACACTGCCCACGCTCCAACACCACTCACTTAACCAATTGCCCTTGGGACTTGTTTGGTTATTTCTTTACACAACTTAATATTTAAGTAGGTTTGGCAGTTTAGTTTATAGCACTTATTTAGCTTATTTTTAGCTTATTTCTCAAAGCAACACCCAGCTTTTACATTTTTCCTAGATCCAGTAGCACTTAAAGTATTTTCTGTACAATTTTCAGATTTTTCCAAAAAGTTTTAGTATTTTTAATTATTTAATTAGTGTTAAATCGTTTTTAATTCGTAATAAATAAAATAAAACTCAAAAAAATACCCGGCTTTTTCCTAAAATTTTCTTTTGTCATGTAGTACGTGAGAAAATTGATTTTACACTCGTAGGCCTTTTATTTCTTAAATTTTACGTTTTATCTTGCGCTCCAGCGTAATTTTTGTACATAACGTACGTTTTCATTTTAAGTCACATTTTTAAGTAATTTAAGTTTACGTTTTAATTAAAATAGTTTATTTAAGATATTTTGTTTTATAAAATCACAAAAACATCATTTTGTAAAAATAGTGATAGCGTTTATTTAATAGTTTTTATCTTTTTAATTTCCTTTAATTTGCATTTAAGCCGTTGTAGTTTATGTGCTTTTTCCGTAGTTATAATAATCTCAAAATCCTTTTCCCGTTCAAATCTCTCGATCACTATACGTTGGGTGATCCATTGCACAGCTCGCTGGGACATAACGACCCGGGGAGACCCTATACTCCTCAGATCCTCATTGATTTCGTGCTTAAGCTGTTTTAAGTTTTCTTACGCTTGCGTGAGAGAACTTGACAGTTTTGCGCGCATCATCTTTCTTTGCTTGTAGACAATTTTGTGCATCTTCTTATGCCAGTGTTGGATTGACATTCTTGCTTCTTCAATGAACCTTTCCCATTTGATTACCTTGCTTATCCATTTGTGAGTGACTGTCTCCTCAATGTCATCATCATCAAATCTTTCAGCATGAAACATTTGAATGGATAGGATGTAGCTAATAACTCTCAATGATCTCTTGAATCTTGAGAGCTTATTATGTTTGTGAGCACGATGAATGTGTCTATGATTTTGCCAATATGTATGTGGTAATCTACTTACAGATATACAACCTATGATTGCTTAAATTTTGTAACTACGCGTATCCTTGCTGATTTTGATATTGTTCAAGGTGTACCTAATAACTCTTTTCAATGTAACTTTTCAATTGTCTTTAAAGGTTTAGAGAACTACGGTCTATTGTTGCTTATATATTGTGTTTATATTCTTCAAATTGTCCAAGATGTAGCAAACATTATTCAAATTAGCTTATTTAGCCGTCACTGTTCCTAAGCCGGTCAATATAAGTTGGCTTTTGATGAGAGAATTATAAATAAATAAAAAATGAAAAAATGACGAGTTGTGGCTTGACCCATATTGAAGCTGGTCTTAATTTAGAAAAATCTAATCTTTAAGCTAATGCATACTATCGCGTACACTTTGTCGCAACACATAGGTTAAAATCCTCGTTAGATACATCTTTAAGCAGTTACGCCTTTTTTAGGGTAATTCTCATAAAAAGGTACTCTATTTTAGGTAGATTTAAATTTAAGGTACTCAACTGTTTTTTTCTCAATTTAAGGTATTTAACTTAATTTACGTGCAAAATTAGGTTTTTTGACTTTTCGAAATAGGTTATCGGTCATAATTTTAGCCGAAATGACTTTTAAATGCTCAATAATAATGATACTTCACATTAATTAATTTCAGCTAAAGTAATGATGGGAAATCTCTTTCGAAAAGTAGAAAAACCTTCAAAAATTTACATTGCACATAAAAATAATTTTGGTACCTTTAAATTAAGGGGGAAAAAAAGTTGGATATCCAAAATTCAAATTTACCTAAAGTAGACTACATTTTTATACGATTTAATTTTTTTATTATTGACAACACAATGTTTGCCTATAAATTACAAGCATTTTAGATTCCAAAAATCACATTCACCAATCAGCCATCTATACGATTTTAATTTCTACCCATCAGACTAAATTTTAATAGAGGGGTACTTTTCATTAACGAAACAACTATTATTGCTTCAACATTCGGCCTTTCAGTAAATCGTTCTATTTTAAAAGATCATTACTTATCTATAAATCTACCATCTTGAAAAGTTTTGAGGTTTTCTTAAATATGATAACTATAGTTGGGTGAATCATGAACGCGTTAGAGCTCAAACATGTGATAAATTTAATTTCTAACACACATATTTCTTATCTAATATGATCTATTTTATTGTTTTGTTTTGTTTCATAGAGTTGCAAATGACTACACAAAGTACCGCTATGATGTTACGTGACCTCAATGCGGAAACTATTAAATCTTTACGTGGAAATTTGAATTTGACTTTTGATATGAATGATGTTTTGCTACCTATTGATGATGCTGCTGGTATGTGTTGAGTGTGAAGCTAGTGTGAAGCCGTTTACTGTGCTGGTCAAAAAGGTAGTGCTAAAAAACATGGACAGCCGTAATTGACCATGTTCTTCTAGATTGATGGACGGCCATAATTTACGGTGATTGATGGGCGGCCGTAATTGATAGCCGTAATTGACAGTGTGTTTATTTGACAAGTTATCATCTCAATCTCTATTTAAGAGATTGCTCTGTATTTGTAAACAAAACACAACACAGATGAAATAAAATACTCCTAGTTACCCGGCGTGGACTTAGGTCAGATTAGACCGAACCACCTTAAATCCTTGTGTTCTTTATTGTGGCAGTTAATTGTGTTTGTATGTGTCGTGTCCGATCCTAACAACTGGTATCAGAGCTTTGGCTCGTGATTGATACATACGAACAGAGAGGTGGAGCTTACCTGATTGGCAGATATCCAGACCAGGCTTTGGTCGCCATCACCATCAGATCCATTAGAAGCAACCATAGCTTGCTAGGGTTTTCAGCCACCACCAGCGTGTTCACCACCAGCGCCAGCCGCTCATTCCCCTGCCAGCACCACCAGCCACCAGCCAACCACCATCTCCATCTGAGCACCAACCGCCGGAGAAAGAAGATAACGACCTGATCTTTTTTTTTTGTATAACCAGGCGTGATTCTTGGATACAGGGTGGTCTCCTTTAAAGAAAAAAAAATGAGGAGGCGTGATTCTTGGGCAGATAAAAGACCGTAGTTTTTTTTGGGGGAAGACAAGGCGTGACTCTTTTTTGAAGAAAAAAAAGGAGGAGTGATTTTTTGGGGAAGATAAAAGACCGAATCTTTTTTCTTTTAAGAAAAAGAAAAAAAAAAGGTGTTATTTCTTTTAAGGTGTCACAAGTTTCTACTTTGACAAAAGTAGTCCCTCATATTTTAATCAAGATATTTGCACAAGTTCATAGCCATTTAACACACGAAATAGAAAAGTCTCGTGTTTCTATTTCATTGCTTCTGCTCGTATAATTGCCATTTAGCAGTACGAACTTGTTTGGTTTGTAGCAATTTGGTAATTTGTTTGTTAAAATGGCCGATGATAGTAAGATCAAGATTGAGAAGTTTGATGGGAAGGAAGTTTAGTTACACTGCACAGCAACAATTTAAACTCGATTTTATCCAGACTTGGGTCAGTGGGAATAAAGTTCGAGGATGAAGTTCAAAGCTTTACTACTATTATCATCATTACCTGACAGTTGGTCCGGAACAGTTACAGCCGTTACTAGTTCATCAGGATCGAAAGGTCTCACTTTTGAGGGAATTCGGGATTTAATTCTAGGCGAAGACGTCAGACGAAAAAATTTCGGGGAATCATCAAGTGAACAATTGAATGCGGTCAGAGGTAGAAGAAATAACAGAGGTAGTGGGAGTGGGAACAGGAGAAGGAGTCAGTCGAGGACTCGAAATGATGTGACTTGTTGGAACTGTAAAGAGGTTGGCATTTCAGGAATCAATGTCCAAAAGACAAGAAAGAAGTTAACGTTGCAGTAGACCATACAGATGATGATGTTTTGATCTGTAGTGTGGAGAGCAATGTGGATTCCTGGGTTATGGATTCGGGTGCTTCATTTCACGCTACCCACAGTCGTGAAGCACTGCGGAATCTGAAAGAAGGGGATTTTGGTAAGGTAAGACTGGCGAACGATGAGGTTCTTGATGTAACGAGCATTGGTGACTTAGATCTGAAGACTCCAGTCGGTCCTTGGACTTTGAAGGATGTCCGGGTAATTCCAAGTCTGAAGAAACAGTTGATTTCTGTTGGGCAGTTGGATAAACAGGGACACGAGGTTAAGTTCAGGAACGGGCAGTGGAAGGTTATGAATGGAAATCTAGTCATAACTCGAGGAAAGAAACAAGGTTCGCTGTATGTGGTCAGTTTACCGTCTGAGGGAGTAACCGTACCGGTTCAGAAGAAGACCAAAGTCCGGTTCACAGAGTCTCGTGGGCATAAGAAGGTTTGCTTTGCAGATGGCAAACCCAGAGTCACAGGTCAGATTCAAGTTGAACGTGCTAGAAAAGGTTCAGTAAAACCAGTCAGGGGCATTCATGGCAGCGGGAGCACAGGTTGTGCTTCAGTCAGAGTTACCAGATGACAGTGGGTTAAGAGAACCAGTATTCCAGCCGTCAAAGTCTCTCTAGTTGATTATCTGCTTTATTCGGAGAGTGTTTGTTATCAGGATGTTCCAGGATCGGGCAGTTCGTGTCAGTAGGAGCCGATAGGGACAAAGAATGGGTCAGTGACAGTTTCAGTCATGACTGATGTGTTGGAGCTAACGGGAGCTTCAACGGGCCTTCAGGTTAACTGATGAGAAGGCAACAGTAACTAGGATGGAGCTAAGATCAAAAGTTCTTGTTTTACAGAAATACAGAGATACACAGTTGAAGCATAGGT
The DNA here is from genome assembly GCA_019973895.1 of Chrysanthemum seticuspe. NCBI lineage: Eukaryota > Viridiplantae > Streptophyta > Magnoliopsida > Asterales > Asteraceae > Chrysanthemum > Chrysanthemum seticuspe. Next base: position 135,599,499 of record BPTQ01000005.1, on the reverse strand, counting down.
AAAGATTGTTTCGTGGCTTCAAGTAGGAGATTGTTGAGTGTGAAGCCAGTGTGAAGCCATTTACTGTGCTGGTTAAAAAGGTAGTGCTAGAAAACATGGACAGCCGTAATTGACCATGTTCTTCTAGATTGATGGACGGCCATAATTTACGGTGATTGATGGGCGGCCGTAATTGATAGCCGTAATTGACAGTGTGTTTATTTGACAAGTTATCATCTCAATCTCTATTTAAGAGATTGCTCTGTATTTGTAAACAAAACACAACACAGATGAAATAAAATACTCCTAGTTACCCGGCGTGGACTTAGGTCAGATTAGACCGAACCACCTTAAATCCTTGTGTTCTTTATTGTGGCAGTTAATTGTGTTTGTATGTGTCGTGTCCGATCCTAACAACTGGTATCAGAGCTTTGGCTCGTGATTGATACATACGAACAGAGAGGTGGAGCTTACCTGATTGGCAGATATCCAGACCAGGCTTTGGTCGCCATCACCATCAGATCCATTAGAAGCAACCATAGCTTGCTAGGGTTTTCAGCCACCACCAGCGTGTTCACCACCAGCGCCAGCCGCTCATTCCCCTGCCAGCACCACCAGCCACCAGCCAACCACCATCTCCATCTGAGCACCAACCGCCGGAGAAAGAAGATAACGACCTGATCTTTTTTTTTTGTATAACCAGGCGTGATTCTTGGATACAGGGTGGTCTCCTTTAAAGAAAAAAAAATGAGGAGGCGTGATTCTTGGGCAGATAAAAGACCGTAGTTTTTTTTTGGGGGAAGACAAGGCGTGACTCTTTTTTGAAGAAAAAAAAGGAGGAGTGATTTTTTGGGGAAGATAAAAGACCGAATCTTTTTTCTTTTAAGAAAAAGAAAAAAAAAGGTGTTATTTCTTTTAAGGTGTCACAAGTTTCTACTTTGACAAAAGTAGTCCCTCATATTTTAATCAAGATATTTGCACAAGTTCATAGCCATTTAACACACGAAATAGAAAAGTCTCGTGTTTCTATTTCATTGCTTCTGCTCGTATAATTGCCATTTAGCAGTACGAACTTGTTTGGTTTGTAGCAATTTGGTAATTTGTTTGTTAAAATGGCCGATGATAGTAAGATCAAGATTGAGAAGTTTGATGGGAAGGAAGTTTAGTTACACTGCACAGCAACAATTTAAACTCGATTTTATCCAGACTTGGGTCAGTGGGAATAAAGTTCGAGGATGAAGTTCAAAGCTTTACTACTATTATCATCATTACCTGACAGTTGGTCCGGAACAGTTACAGCCGTTACTAGTTCATCAGGATCGAAAGGTCTCACTTTTGAGGGAATTCGGGATTTAATTCTAGGCGAAGACGTCAGACGAAAAAATTCGGGGAATCATCAAGTGAACAATTGAATGCGGTCAGAGGTAGAAGAAATAACAGAGGTAGTGGGAGTGGGAACAGGAGAAGGAGTCAGTCGAGGACTCGAAATGATGTGACTTGTTGGAACTGTAAAGAGGTTGGCATTTCAGGAATCAATGTCCAAAAGACAAGAAAGAAGTTAACGTTGCAGTAGACCATACAGATGATGATGTTTTGATCTGTAGTGTGGAGAGCAATGTGGATTCCTGGGTTATGGATTCGGGTGCTTCATTTCACGCTACCCACAGTCGTGAAGCACTGCGGAATCTGAAAGAAGGGGATTTTGGTAAGGTAAGACTGGCGAACGATGAGGTTCTTGATGTAACGAGCATTGGTGACTTAGATCTGAAGACTCCAGTCGGTCCTTGGACTTTGAAGGATGTCCGGGTAATTCCAAGTCTGAAGAAACAGTTGATTTCTGTTGGGCAGTTGGATAAACAGGGACACGAGGTTAAGTTCAGGAACGGGCAGTGGAAGGTTATGAATGGAAATCTAGTCATAACTCGAGGAAAGAAACAAGGTTCGCTGTATGTGGTCAGTTTACCGTCTGAGGGAGTAACCGTACCGGTTCAGAAGAAGACCAAAGTCCGGTTCACAGAGTCTCGTGGGCATAAGAAGGTTTGCTTTGCAGATGGCAAACCCAGAGTCACAGGTCAGATTCAAGTTGAACGTGCTAGAAAAGGTTCAGTAAAACCAGTCAGGGGCATTCATGGCAGCGGGAGCACAGGTTGTGCTTCAGTCAGAGTTACCAGATGACAGTGGGTTAAGAGAACCAGTATTCCAGCCGTCAAAGTCTCTCTAGTTGATTATCTGCTTTATTCGGAGAGTGTTTGTTATCAGGATGTTCCAGGATCGGGCAGTTCGTGTCAGTAGGAGCCGATAGGGACAAAGAATGGGTCAGTGACAGTTTCAGTCATGACTGATGTGTTGGAGCTAACGGGAGCTTCAACGGGCCTTCAGGTTAACTGATGAGAAGGCAACAGTAACTAGGATGGAGCTAAGATCAAAAGTTCTTGTTTTACAGAAATACAGAGATACACAGTTGAAGCATAGGTAAAGATTGTTTCGTGGCTTCAAGTAGGAGATTGTTGAGTGTGAAGCCAGTGTGAAGCCATTTACTGTGCTGGTTAAAAAGGTAGTGCTAGAAAACATGGACAGCCGTAATTGACCATGTTCTTCTAGATTGATGGACGGCCATAATTTACGGTGATTGATGGGCGGCCGTAATTGATAGCCGTAATTGACAGTGTGTTTATTTGACAAGTTATCATCTCAATCTCTATTTAAGAGATTGCTCTGTATTTGTAAACAAAACACAACACAGATGAAATAAAATACTCCTAGTTACCCGGCGTGGACGTAGGTTAGATTAGAACGAACCACCTTAAATCTTTGTGTTCTTTATTGTGGCAGTTAATTGTGTTTGTATGTGTCGTGTCCGATCCTAACAGTATGATCAATGAAAAATTGGTTAATGGAAGGGACAAACCAAAAGAAGTTGTTCTTGGAAGGAATGTGCATACTACTTGCTTCGAGATTACTGAGCCTGAAGTTGACGATGAGGTTAAAACTAGAGTAATGGAAGCTAACATGGCTAGTGTATTGGCCAAATATAGAAAGTCTTTGCTTGAAAGGACTAAACATCATTTGGGTACATAACTTTTTGCTTCTTATATAGTTGGTTGAATCTTTGATTCTGGTATTTTGATTCATTTAAAACTTACTATATACTTAGCTCTCTTTGTCTCAAAATCATTGTTCGATTTCATTCTTCTACAAATAAACATTATCTTTAACACACTTATTTTATTGCTTGAATTTATAAATAGGCAATAATATACAATGATAAAAAAATCGTGATAGTATTGGTACGCAGAGAGCAATTCATTGCTGAAAACCATCATCCCCGTAAATTAAAATAAAATAAAATAACAATTATAAAAAGTTGTCAGAAATATTTATAACTCCAATGTTAACTTGCACCTAATTAAAAATGGAATCATTCATGCAGCTAGCTAAAGATGTTAAATTTTTATAAGGCGCAAGTTAGAAATAATTCTATTTCCATTCTATTAAGCTTTAATGTTAAGATTTTGACACTTTTGAGTTGCACCCTATAAAAGTCGTGTTGTCTAACAGGTTATCCATTTAATCTGGACTTGGAAAATGGTTCATCGAAAGCAATTATGGCGTCCATTGTGTTTTAGATTGGTTTGCACGTTTATGGGAATTGGAAAAGAACGAATATTGGGGCTACGTTACAAATGGTGGAACAGAAGGCAATCTTCATGGCATATTAGTCGGGTTAGTAGCTGCACACTTTAACTCACTTCTAAGATTTCTACTACTCAAATATATGTCCTCACAGACTCGTGTAAACCTACAGGAGAGAAGTCTTTCCTGACGGGATTTTATATGCATCACGTGAATCACATTATTCCATTTTTAAAGCCGCGAGAATGTATCGAATGGATTGTGAAAAGGTCAACACGCTTGTTTCTGGTGAAATAGATTGTCGAGATTTTAAATATAAACTATCTCTCCACAAGGACAAACCAGCAATCATCAACGTTAATATAGGTTCTCGTGTTACGGTTGTTTAAATGTTACGGTGCTAGCTTATATATCCACATACTCATAGAGTTATTTAAATTTCAGGAACAACTGTGAAAGGAGCCGTTGATGATCTTGATCTAGTTATAAAGACCCTTGAAGAAACAGGATTCACACATGACAGATTCTACATCCATTGTGATGGAGCTTTGTTTGGTCTAATGATGCCTTTTGTTAAACTTGTAAGTTTGTTCATGCTTTTTATCATTAAAGATTAGTTAAGAACATAGACTCACATTTGTACTACTAGTATCGCATTTTGATAGTTTTCATAAATAACAATATGCTGACATTTTTCTATCATTATTGTAGATATATTTCTTTAATATAACTCAAAACAAATGAAGCTAAGTATGCTGTTATTTTTGGTAATTTTTTTATGTAAGATGATATTATTTGTGAAAGTGTGAATATGTTGCTATTATCCCTAAACGTTAGAGAAAGCTTTATGAATTGTATATAGTAATAGGCGGAGTAGAGATCATAAGGTAAGACGCCATTATTTTGATATATGGCATATCATAATGTGGGATAGCTGATTAGACTAACAATAGTAGTGACTTTTCTCAGGCACCCAAGGTTTCTTTCAAAAAACCAATTGGAAGCGTGAGTGTGTCAGGCCATAAATTTATCGGGTGTCCAATGCCTTGTGGTGTTTAAATAACAAGATTGAAGCATATCAACGTTCTTTCAAGAAACGTTGAATACCTTGCTTCTAGAGATGCAACAATAACGGGAAGTCGTAATGGCCACACTCCACTATTCCTTTGGTATACCTTGAAACGTAAAGGCCACACGTGGTTAGAAAAAGAGGTTCAGAATTGCCTTAGGAACGCCCGCTACTTGAAGGATCGTCTCACAAGTGCTGCAATTGGGGCAATGCTTAACGAGTTCAGTAGCACAGTTGTTTTTGAGCGACCACAAGATGAGGAGTTCACCCGCAAGTGGCAACTAGCATGTCAGGGGAGTATTGCACATGTCGTGGTCATGCCCAATGTAACCATTGAAAAACTGGACTATTTTGTGAACGAATTCATAGAAAAACGTACAGTTTGGTATGAACACGGGAAAATTCAGTCGCCTTGTATTGCATCCGAAGTAGGAAATACTAATTGTGTATGCGTGTTACATAAGTGATTGATCTAGTGTGTCAAGAAAAAAGCCAACACCTTGCTAAGTATTTTTTCTATTTATGTTGAATTTTTTTTTGTTGTGATATATTTCTCTTTTCTCTTTATTTTGTTGATTGTAACAAAGTTTGTTATGATTTTTTCAATCAAAATTCCATTTCCACAGTGATTTTCCATCGAATTTGCATACTTTATTGGAACACATAAATGAAGTTAAGTGGGCGATCAATAACAACATTAGTTTCAACAACATCGGAGACTTCGGAGTACATATGTTACGTATCAGTTTTATTAGTACCAAGGACACCATCTATTTCGAGGACATGTGTGGTGTTTGTTTGTGACTTAATTGACTTAATATGAAAAAAACTGAATTTATTAAGTCATATTAAAACTGTTTGTTTGTGACTTAATAGAAAAAGATAGCTGAAAATATTAAGCAATAAAACTGAAGGTGTCTGCATTAAGTTATCTCTTAATTAAAAATGACTTAATAAAAAAACTTAACAATGTATTTTAATTCATATATAGTCTTACAGTCTTATGCATGGGTTAAGATCATTACTCTGAAAAAAGTTAAATCTTTTGAATAGAGTCACTAGTACAAAAAAGGCTTTTTAGATCTCCTCAAAAAGACCTCCTTTAAAAAACACAGGTCTATATGTCTCTTTTAGCCAGCTGGAACTTATTTAGACCCGTTCATTTGATATACACGGTCTATAAATGAAAAACACTTATAAACCGGTCATTATTAATATACACCTGTCTTTAAGATATAATATTTAGACCGGCTCCTTAAATACCCGGTTCAAAAACAAGATATTTCCTTAAATACCCGCTCTATTAAACTCTTTTGGACCGGTTGAAGAGCCGGTCTTGATATGCATAAGAACCGGTCTTAAAACTCCTCTTTTAGACCGGTGCTTGGACTGGTCTTAATGTTAGAAGCCTTTTGGACCTCCCCCCTTTTAGACCCCTTGTGTAACCGGTCTAAAAACCATTTTGAACCGGTCTAAAAGGCCTTTTTTGTAGTAGTGAGAGAAAAAATTCTTGAAAGCTGGATGTCGTTCTATAAGTTCTAGTGTCACTTAGCGAGGATCATGATTTTTATGCAACTTCTAAAACCCGTATGCGTGTAGTTTTTATATTCATACCAACTGACATATGATTCTTAAAGATATTGTCCATAGAACTCTCATATAATTATAGATAGATGGAAAGAGATGATGATAGTGTTAGTACCTTGTTGAGAAAAGTGACACCGGATTGAAACAAACCCACGACTAAAATATGAAATACTATAAAAGATGACATACGGATATAACGTGGAAAACCCCAATAGGGTAAAAACTACGGGCAAGGAAAGATAGGTTTCACTATGATGAAAACTAGGAGTTACACCTTTTCTATAATTACAAGGATTAACAAGACTAATCTCTTGTGATTAGGAAATATCACACAAACTCTCCAATTAGCTCACAAGTACTATGGAGAGAATATTACTATGTGAAATAAAGGAAGAGAATTAGATGGTATGAAAATGAAGGAAAGTTCCATTGCCTTTTATAGGCAAAATTCTTGTCATTTAACATCATCTATGACACCATCACCAAGTTGCAATCCAAGTAGCATACCAAGTTGCATTGTAAGATTCCCATTCAATGTATCTTGATACATGTTAACAATCTCCCACTTGAAGATCTGATTGAAGCTAAATCGATCTTCACACCGTTATCCTTCCTTGCACTTCCATGTTGCTTACGTTTCCGCTAGGCCGCATGAGGATCGACACCATATAAACTTGTCACAGTTGATTGCTTTCGTCAAATAATCTGTCACTTTATCATCAATATGAATTTTCTGCATATCCACGGTTCCTTCTCCACTTTCTCACGAACGAAGTGATACTAAACTCGTATATTCTTTGTCTTTGAATGAAATGCTGGATTCCTTGCCAGATACAAGGCGCTCTAATTGTCACAAAATAGAGTAATTTTCTCTTGTTTGTGCCAGACCTCTTCCACCAACATCTTCAACCATACTGCTTCTTTGCTGGCTTGAGCAGCTGCAACATATTCTGCTTCTGTAGTTGACATAGCCACAACTGACTGCAGTTTTGAAACCCAGCTTACTGTTCCTCCAGAAAGTGTAAACGCATACCCGGTGGTTGATTTACTCCCGTCAAGATCACCTGCATAATCAGAATCAACCTATCCCCTGACAATTAAACCCGGTTCCCCATAACATAATGCAACATCCGAGGTTCCTTTAAGATATCTAAAGATCCTTTTCACAGCTTCCCAATGCTCTCTACCAGGTTCCGCCATGTACTGACTCATTACTCCCACTGCATGTGATGTCTGGTCTTGTACAAATCTCGCGAACATTAAACTTCCCACTGCTGATGCATACGGTACTCGAGACATCTCCATCCTCTCTTCTTTACTGCTAGGACTCATCTTGGAGGATAACTTGACATTAGTAGGAAACGGGGTTGATATTGGCTTACAATCTTGCATATTGAACCTTTGCAAGATTTTCTTGACATAACTTTTCTGTGAAAGCCAAACTTTCCTACTAACTCTATCTCGGTGAATTTGCATCCCTAGAATCTTGTTTGCGGGTCCAAGGTCTTTCATCTCGAATTCCCTAGCGAGTTGTGCCTTTAGTTTACTGATACGATCTTTGTTGGGGCCTGCAACCAACATGTCGTCAACATATAATAGCAAGATGACAAAATCATTGTCTCCAAACCTCTTGTAATATGCACAAGGGTCTGTGTGTAGTCTGTTATATCCAAGGCCAATGATGAAAGAATCAAATCTCTTGTACCAACACCGCGGCGCCTGCTTTAAACCGTACAGAAATTTGTTTAACCTGCAAACCAAGTTCTCTTTTCCTTTTTGTTTAAAACCTTCTGGTTGGAGCATGTAAATTTCTTCCTCAAGAGTTCCATGAAGAAATGCCGTTTTCACATCTAGCTGCTCTAGATGTAAGTCATACGTAGCACAGATTGCCAGAACTACTCGAATAGTTGTCATTCGAACCACAGGGGAAAATATTTCATTGAAGTCAACTCCCTCTTTCAGAGCATATCCTTTGACTACCAATCTTGCACGATACCTCTCTACCTGGTCATCACCGTTCCTCTTGATCTTATACACCCATTTGTTTCCAATAGGTTTCTACCTGCTGGTAGTGGCATTAGTTCCCACGTTTTATTCTTATAAAGAGCTTCAATTTCTTCTTGCATTTCTTCCATCCAAAACGAAGCATCTGAATTATTCAGTGCTTCTTGAAGAGTTGATGGCTCTCCTTCCTCTGTAAGAAGACAGTATGCAACATTGCCCTCTATAACTTAATTCGAGTGCCACACCGGGCGTTTTCTTTCAAGATTAAGATTACGAGTCGTTGGGGCTTGAGACTCGGTCGTCTCATTCACCTCGTGCTGTGGTACGGCTTCAGAAGAATCATTCGACTGAAATTGCCTTTCCATCTGTATTGATGTAGTTTCTCTTGTAGTGCTATTACCTTCTTCAATCTCTTGAATTTTGTCTTCCATAAAGACAACATCTCTGCTGACGACTACTTTATGGGCAGTGGGGTCCCACAAGCGATACCCCTTTACTCCGTCAGCGTACCCCAAGAACAAACATTTTCTAGATTTCGGATCCAGCTTTGTAGTTTCTTGAGAATTGTACATCGCGTACACAGGACTTCCAAATATATGAAGGTCTGAATAGTTGACTGGCTTTCCCGTCCACATCTCCATCGGTGTCTTCAACTCAATTGCAGTTGAAGGTGACCGATTTATCATATAGCAGGCGGTATTGACTGCTTCTACCCAGAATGATTTTTCCAAGCTTGCAGTTGCCAACATTGCTCTTGCTCTTTCTAACAAGGTTCTGTTCATTCGCTCTATGACTCCATTTTGTTGAGGAGTGTATACTGCAGTGAACTGCCTTTTGATTCCTTCTTGCCTGCAAAAGGTACCAAATTCATCACCAGTGTATTCACCTCCATTATATGTCCTTAAACACTTGATCTTCTTTCCAAAATCAAGTTCAACCCGCGCTTTGTAAACTTTGAAAAATTCTAACACACCAAACTTCTTCTTGATTGGGTACACCCAACATCTCCTGGAATAGTCATCAATGAAGGATACAAAATACTTTGCTCCTCCCAGGGATAGAACCGGTGCCTGCCACACATCATAGTGAACCAATTCTAGAACAGAGACACTTCTAAAATTTGATGTCTTGAATTTTTGGCGATGCTGCTTGCTGATAACACAATGCTCACAAAAAGGTAAAGAAACCTTTGTGAGGCCAGGAATTAACTTCCTTTCAACAAGAATCTTCATTCCTTGTTCTGACATATGTCCAAGCTTGTGATGCCTTGTTATTGCAACTCTATGACTTGAACTATGTGAAGCAACAGATGCTTCCGCCTCCTCCATTACCTCTCCTTTCAGTTGGTATAAGTTTGCAGCCACCTTTTCACCTTTCATAAGTACAAGCGCGCCTTTTATAACTTTTATGATCTTGTTTTGTATTTCAACCTTACAACCAAGATCATCCAATTGCCCCAGAGACAATAGATTCTTTCTCATGCCCTCCACGTGTCGTACATCCCGAATAGTACGAACTGTACCATCATGCACCTTCACCATGATATTTCCAATTCCAATGATCTTTATTTCATGATCATTGCAACTGTACACAGATCCGCCTTCAGATATAGGTTTATATTGATGAAACCTGTCTCTTCTTGCGGTCATATGAAAAGAAGCTCCCGTAGCGAACAACCATACATTTGCAAATCTTTTCCTGCCCTCATTTGCAACCGCTTCTTCACAACACAGAGCATTACCATCTTCTGAAGTGCTTGCAAAATTTCCCTGAGGATTAGAGGTATTTAAACCCCGACAATCTTTCTTAAAGTGACCCGGCTTGCCACATTTGTAGCATTTAAAACTCTTCTTCCTTCCTTTTCTAGATTTACCATGATTGTGACTCCTACTGGAGCCAGGTTTGATACCACCAAAGCCTCCACATGTCTTGAACTGGTCTGTCTGTCCTCCCTATTGTTACGCCTGTTTTCTTTTTCCATAATAGCGGCCGCAACATCATCGAAGACTAGATAGTCAGATAACATTACCGGTTAAGTTGATTATGAGTTGGTCATATGAGTCAGGTAAACTTTGAAGTAGAATTTCAGCACGTTCTTGTGGCTCTATTTTACAACTCAAAGATGTGAGCTGAGAAAATAAAGTATTCAGGTTATTAACGTGCTTAGTCACTGAAGTAGATTCCGTCATGCGCAAAGCATAAAGTTTCCTCTTAAGAAAATTTTTATTGTGGAGTGATCTTGCCTCGTACAATCGAGCAAGATGATCCCAAATCTCTTTGCACTTTTCTTCTCCTCTATGCTTGACAAAACTCCATCTGCTAATCCCAGATGAAGATTTGCAATAGCATTTCCGTCCATCTCATCCCATTTACTGTCATATGTGACCTCAGCTGGCCTTTCGTCAATGGCCGCTAAACATTTATCCTTTCGAAGGATATCCTTCATCTTTAATTTCCACAACGAGAAATTATTCCCATTGAATTTTTTTATTTCAAATTTCGCCGCTATTACTACAATCACAATCTACTTTTCGACAAAACTATTATTTGTTAATAATAGTAACGAACACCTTTTGAGTGAGTATAATTTTATTTATCTTTTGATGTGGAGGGTCGACTAATTAGTGGCAACCACAGAGCATACGATAAATTATTATACACACACCCAACCTTAGCTCTGATACCACTTGTTGAGAAAAGTGACACCGGATTGAAATAAACCCACGAATAAAATATGAAATACTATAAAAGATGACACACGGATATAACGTGGAAAACCCCAATAGGGTAAAAACCATGGGCAAGGTAAGATAGGTTTCACTATGATGAAAACTAGGAGTTACACCTTTTCTATAATTACAGGGATTAACAAGACTAATATTTTGTGATTAGGAAATATCACACAAACTCTCAAATTAACTCACAAGTACTATGGAGAGAATATCACTATGTGAAATAAAGGAAGAGAATGAGATGGGATGAAAATGAAGGCAAGTTCCATTTCCTTTTATAGGCAAAATTCTTGTCATTTAACATCATTCATGACACCATCACCAAGTTGCAATCCAAGTAGCATACCAAGTTGCATTGTAAGATTCCCATTCAATGTATCTTGATACATGTTAACACTTATGACTGAAACCACGATGCTCAAAACATTGAAGTTGAGGGGATCATCAACTATTTGTTTCTGCTCAGATATGCAAACAAGGATGACGAAGACGATCAAATATGCGAGCTGGGAAAAGACTACGTTCTCCAAAACTTTAATACCCTTTTTGCTTCCTTGTTCACAGCTCTCTTCTACTATTGGTAAAAATGAGGTGTATAGAGGAAGATACCTGCAAAAATGAATTAGTAGATGTTTCAAACATCATTCATGAAAATAAAGCTTTCACTACGTAAGTCTTAGTAATCAAATGATGTGATGACCGGTTTATAGTATCATGGTTAAGTGTAGTTCTTAAAAATTTAGATGCTACAGTAATGATATTTTCCTTGACCCGTTATAGGTATTTTTGAAGTAACGCTTTCTTTTATCAACTTTAAAAAAAATGTTTTGTTTGTATACCACCGTGGTCCTGATTCTTTTGCTACGTTTTTTAAGGTGCTAAACTTAAAGAACATCTAAAGGGATGAGGTTTCCCTATGAGGTGAAGTCTTTTTCATGACTTAGATGTACGTGAAAATCGCGGTATTTTCATGACCGTTGACCTCTTTCCAGACTACCCTGAGAAATACCTAGTGAGGTTTGAACCTAAGAGCACTAGGTATGGTGACTTAGGTTAAACCTTAACATCATGTCACGTCAGCGTCACATCAGCTTTAACATTTCACCTTAACTCAACAAAAAAACACCTCTTATCATAACATTCCCAAGTTAAACCTTAACTCACCAACAATTTACAAAAACAACCCCTCATTTATAGGCAAAAATGAGAAAAAATCACTTTAACGCGTTATCCCCTTAACATTGTGTTAAGGCTTGCTTTTTAACATCACACACGATGTGGTCAACATTCCATTAATGCCCAAATGTTAAGGTTTAACATGGGTTGCATGTTACCACACCTTGTGCTCTATGACATTTTTGAGGTGCTAAATTTCTTAACTTTTGTTTAGTTTAATTTGATTGTACCTTCCTCAACATAATATAGTATCTAGATTACATGATACTAGCGTATTTGCGCGTTGCGGCGGCGGATACTCTGAAATAAACTTTTCTGGTGAATCATGTATTTTAGTTTATTATGTTCTTCTTTACAATAAATTTACGGATATCAAGAATTTTATGTGACGTATTTCAACTCCTTAACTATTGACAATTTTTTCATTATACAATTTTGATAAATAATATTAGAGGTGTCAACTTGTATAACATGAGTCTGTTTGGCCCATGTTCGTTTAGCCCGTTAGTTCCAGCACGAGATCCTGTTTTGGACTTTTTAAGGCGATTCATATAACATAAGCCCGTTTGGCCCATGCCCGTTCGGGCTTGAGCCCGTTTGTCCCGTGCCCATTCGGGCTCTAGCTCGTTTGGCCCGTTGCCCGTTAAGGCTTGAATATTTGTATAATATGCTTCATTATTTGTATTAGTGACATTAATGCAGGAATTACGTTTATGTTGGTTGTACAATATGCTTAATAATTTGTATTTCTTATGTAAGTGGTATTTTAATAACTGCATTATTTGTATTTATTTACCTGTTAATTAATTGACTACATTAAAAATATTGACTATATTAATAGCATTAAAGTAGTCTACATTATGGTTCTAGTAAAACTTGTGTTTTGTCTTTTAAATATGTCCATTAAAGTAGTGTACATTATACTTCGTGTCTTGTAAGTGATAAGGTTTTAAAATGTACCTTTTTGTGGGGTCATTTAAGCCCTTATTTGATCACTTTTGTATCCGTTATTACTTAATATCGTTCCTTTTCACTTTTTAGGTATCTTGAAGGAAAAATGCTAGAGTGACACTTATTTGGACGAAAAGGCGCAAATATACGAAGAAAATGGCCAAAGTCAAGAATCGAGACACTCAAGCTGCTGGAACTGAAGGGGACGGCGTCAGGCACAAACAGCGACGCCGTCGGACCACTTTTGTGACGGCTCAGTAGCCAAATTGCTCATTTACAAGTGACGGTGTCAGGCTTTAAAAGAGTAGGTCGTCGCAACTCAGACGACCTAGATTTGATCCAGACGACGTCAGAAGCTGAAGAGGACGGTGTCACAAGCATAAGGTGACGACGTCGCAAGACTAACGTGGCCAAGACGAAACCCTAATGACGGCGACCCGACAGCGTCACAAATCATAAGGTGATGACGTCGCATATGTAATCTTATATATAGAATCTGAATTTTTTAGTTTTTAGTGTGTAGTCTTTTGGAGTAAAAACCTAAACCGAACCAAGGCTGTCTTGTACAATATTTTAGGGTTCCATACCCTATCTTACACCAAGATAAGTGTTTTACTTCAATAATTCAATTATGTCTTCAATTACTTGTGTGTATGCTTGCATGTTTTCCATGTCCGGCTAATTTACTTGTGTGTTTTCTTAGGGAATATGAAACTTATTTATTGAATATTGACTGGTTGTCTCTTATCTTAATTGTTAATGATCTAGTATTGCGATAGGTCATCCGTTGTGTAGTTAATGCTTGATTAATCTTTGTGAACCTTAGCTTATAGTATCTAGAGTCATTGTAGGCTAAACCATCCGAAGAGTACCTTAGAGTTAAAGTTTATAAATCCTAGAGATTTTGTAGTCATTAACCTTTGGTAGTTTCAAAGAGATATGGATAAACGCATACCCTACGACCTTAGACACACAACGCGATTAAGAATAAGGACGTGACAATTCAACCATCAATAGGAGATAATTAAGGAGTAATAAAACCTAAGTAAACACATCTTTAAACCATCATACGAGCACAAAATAGTTAGACATAGACTACATACACCTTAGATTAGATAATTAGACGAATAGAGTAATCGGTAGAAATACCAACCCCCAAATCCAAACCCCGAGATTCGTACCTTTCCATTTCCTAAAAACACAAAAAGATAAAAAATAATCTTCCTCAACCCCAACCTTTCCATTTCCTAAAATAATGTTCCTGTTTGTCCATCATTTCATATATGTAACCAAATCAAAAATATTTATTTGAATAAACAAGCTTTGGGGAATTAATCAAAGTGCACTGTAGTTATTTTAAATGAGTAATCATATCCTATGTTGCATTAGTTGATGCTTATTTTCATTTTTCTGAATGGCTTCGTTTTGAATTATTTTTAGTGCGTTTTGTATTTTGCTTTCTCCATCACTTTATATCTAAGGTGATGCAAATTTGATGCACTGTTCGATAATTGCGTAGTGACCTAGAGCTTAAGCCACAAGGACTGCTTACCTTAACAATCGTGAAGGCAAATAATATGAAAAACATGGAAATGATTGGGAAGTATAATCCTTATGTGATTGCATATATTCGGCCACTTGAAAAGTTCAAAAGAAAAGTTGTTGATTACAACTTAAACCCTGTTTGAAATCATGTAATTCAGTTAATTACAGAAGATAAAAAGACCCAGTTTGTTGTACTTGAGGTTACGTTTTTCTAATTTTTTATTTTCTGTATTGCTGGTTTCTCAGTTGTATCACAGGTGATATCACCTATGATATCACAGGTGTGTCAGCTTTCATTTATTTCGTTGAATCAGTTGTGGTAATGGAGGATGTTATGATATTACAGGCGATATCAAAGTTGTTTGAGCTTTTTCAATTTGTTTTGTGGAGCTGTTGTGCTTTTTTTAACTACAGCTGCAGTTGTTGTTGATTCTTTCGTTTGATGGAGCCGTGTTTTTGAAAATTGCAATCACAAATAGTTTGATGATATAGTCTCTTTTTATGCCACATACAAAACAAACAAGTATGCTTTTTAATTTGTAATATCTCCTGTGAGATTTCATTGTTTTTTGTACATTTTGTATATATTATCACCTGAGATATTTCTCTTTCCAGGTACATGATGGTTTTTGTGCCTTTTACTGCCAATTCACAATCACTGGAGATGTGTTACTGTTGGTTCTGGTCTGCTTAAGAATGAAACTAATGAATCTTGTCTATGGTTACTCCAAGCATTCAAGAAAGCTTTTGTATGTTATCCAAATATCATCGTAACTGGTCAAGATGGTGCTATGCGAAAAGCAATTGCAGTTGAGCTTCCTGGTTCCAAGCCCTGTCGTTTGTCATAAATTAGAAGTTATGTATCTCTTGTGATAAATAGCTGGAATTAATTTTTATGAGGCCTTTCTGAGTTTATGGGTGTCATTTTTAACACTTATGATAAAGCATGAAAATGATTAAATGTTTACATCATTTATGTGTTTACTTGTTTTTACTTGTTTCTGACATGTATCACTTGTGATATTATTCTTTAATTGATATATATGTTCACCTCTTTTGTTTTGCGAATCGTTATGTTACTCAAAAGCATTACTTAATTAATCCTATTCTTGTTTGATTTTCAGAATATGTCTTGTTTTTTTTCATAGTTTTCTTCATGAAGTCAACGGTATTTTTTAAATGACTTTTTATTAATATCACTTGTGATACTCTAATAAAATTACCGAAAGAAGGTTATATTCAGATAAACCAAAAGCATTGTTTACAACTGAATAGAAATTACCATTTTGTACAATTTAAGTAGCAAGAGAAAATTACAATTTAAGTAGCAAAAGAAAATTACTAATTTTTTTTAACTTTAAAGAAAATTACTAATTGATGCTTTTGTCTTTTTATTTTTTACAACTTTCTTCTTGCCAGCTTTATGAGCATCCCCTCCTTTTGTCTTCTTTTCCACTTCATTCTTTTTAGTTTGCAGCCTCTTCTTCTTCATTTCATCTTCTTCTTTTTCTGCAACTGTCTTTGCTTTCTTACATGCAGTCTCTGCTTTCAGTTCAACAATTACTATTTGTGGTGTTGGTGGTTGCAGATCATGTTATATCACAGGTGATATCACAGATGTTTCTTTCAGTAGTTGTTGGTGTTGTATCTATTTCTGTTTTTGTTCTTGGTGTGTTTTCTAAGCTTAAATGTCTAGTAGCGGATTTTGTTAATTTGCTTGGTATTGTTAGTGTTGTCGGTGATGATGTTGTTCCTTTTTTCACTTCTTCAATTTGACTTTGTTGTTTTTTAGCAAAGGTCTTTTTCCTTTCACCTTCAACCCCTGCTTTTTTGCTTCTTTTATTCTTTATATTCAAATCTGCATAAAATATATACCATGTTAGTGTATGAATAGTTCAATGTTTTTTAATATCATACGTGATATATAAATTGAATAAGTATACGTCATCAAATATCATAGGTGATATACTACCAACAAGCAATCATTACAGTTGTTGTATCACAAGTGATATACTACCAATAAGCAATCATTACAACTGTTGTATCACATGTGATATACTACAAATAAGCAATCGTTGCAACTATTGTATCATAGGTGATATACTAACAATAAGCAATCATTGCAACTGTTGTATCATAGGTGATATACTACCAACTAATACTATAGTCAAATACCGCTTTTAAACATATTGAAGCATGCCCAACCAATCCATTATGCACATATATCTACCACAAATCTAACAAAAGCATGTTACAGTCACAATATTTATTTTAGCCTATTAAGTCTCATATTATCACAATAGTCATCTAACTTTCGCAACAATCCCTTAATAAACTACTAAAATCTGCAAAAACAGCAAATTTTTCATACTGTAGAATAAATATCCGTGTTTTTAGAGATACCATTATAACATTCTACTGAAAGTATACACACACAATCTACTGAATGTGTATGTAACACTGGTGATATAACACATAAGCTAACTGTTAAATCAAGTACGCCGCATACATTCAGGGTTTTATCACAATTAATTCTTATAAAGGAGACATGCTTATACGTTACAATATGCCTTTACTTTTATGAATCTCTGGAGATGGAGTCAAAAATTTGATTGATGATAGAACTGCATTTACTCACAGTAAATAATATATCATCAAAACTTTTAGCAAATTTTTTTAACTATGATTACAAAACAAAACAATAAAATATCAGAAGTGATACTATACATTCCATATAATAAATCTTAACAAGTAAACAAAAAAACCTATCAAATAAACAAAAACTTCACAAGTGATAATACAAATATCACTAGTGATAATACATATATACAGTTCATCTTCAAATATCACTGGTGATACTACACGTGCGATACTTTTCACTCACACATTTTATCAAACACTTGGTGCGCATCCATGTATACAAAGTATTTTACTCAAACACTCAACCAAAATTAGTCACACCCCCAAATTTCCTGTTTTACAGCGGAATGGAATTCCTGTGAGATGACCGTCATAGCATCAAAGTTACAGTTATATCGAATGACCTAAAGTGTCATTTTGAAAATATCGTTTGATTAAGTAAAATAATCAGAGTTTACAAAACGTAGGTCCCAAAAAGATTTCCAATATACCAAAATGAGTTTGTTACAATCAAACGATAATTAAGTGCATAAAATATATGTGAGACGCGTCGACACCGCGACTCTATGATAAGTCCACATGCATGCCATGAAGTGAATGCCTTAGATACCTGAGATAAAACATGCTAAAAGTGTCAACACAATGGTTGAGTGAGTTCATAGAGTTTGTTTAACATGTAAAACTTTTAAAGAACGTTCATGCAGCAAAGGCGAAGTCCTTAGTCATTGATGAGTGTGTAAATACTCATCATTTTTGGGTCAATCTGAACTGCAAAACGTTTAAAAATGCTCAGAAATGCATCAAAATACTGAAAATATTCCAAAATTGCATTTTATATGTTTCAGATGCAAAATGTTTAAAATTAGATGAAAAATTAGCAAAGTTTGCATAATTGGCAGTTTCAGTCCCCCAAGTTTCTAAAATTGTCAGAAATAGTCCCTGAGCCCTAATTTCAAAAGAAAAATCACCAAAGGTCCTTTTAAAATCATAAATTATCAAAATTAGTCCTTTGGTGAAAAATGTCAAAAGTTTTGAGAAATTACAAAATTGGTCCTTCAAGTTTGAAATTTGGCAAAAATGGTCCTTGGAAAATTGGAAAATGTCAAGTTTGGTCCTTGTACTTTTGGAGATTGTCACTTTTAGCCCTTGGAACAACTTTGCATAATTGACAGGAGTGGTCCCTTGAATTTTAGAATTTACACTAATGGTCCCTATAATTATTAAACCCTTAAGCCCATTGGACCCTTGTCTAAACCCCAAGTGACCCCTGCCAAAGCCTTTGGACCCTTCATTTTGACCCCCTGCTTATTAACTCCCAGTCAAACACTGGTCAAAATCCCAACTCGCGCCAAATGCCTGTCTTCTCCCCAACTGCTTTCTGCAAATCCCTGCAACACACAACCCCCCTCCTCCAGCTCATTTTTCCACTCACCCTTATCACTCCAAACATAACAATCCAAGATACATTAATTGCATTCCCCCTCTTTGCACTCAAACACACCCACTGGCAAATAATCCCTTTCCCGCCAAAATGTGATCTATGGCCAAAAACCACTTAAGTGATCCAAAGGCCTCAAATGAATGTGGGATTAGTTCAGAGATGAGAGAGAATTCAGAGGGTGTATAAAAGGAAGCAGATGAAGCAAGAAAGGGGTAGTAGAATTTAGTTTTAATTTTCCTTAATGTCGTTTTTTTAAAATTAATGTTTTAGTTTAAAGCAAATGTTGTAATTTCAGTTTTTATGTATCATAATTAAGTTAAAACATCCTTGTAATGTGCTTTTGATTATCAATCTAAGTTTTCATATAAGTCTCAAAATTTCATGATTACTGTTGCACATTTCAGTTTCGAATTCTCATGTACAAGCTTCTAGTATCTTATTTTTTAGCTCAAACAAGTTAATTAAAGCTTCTTATAGCTTTCTATAAGCTCACAAGTCAATTTTAAGCAATTTTGGCTTTTGGTCAATAAAAGTCAAACTTGTTTCATTGGGTCTTGGAAATGGAAAAGGGTGATGCAGAGCTTGGATTTGGATTGATATTGGGTTGTTTCATGGATTAGGATAGGATAGTAGTACTTGTGTTTCTTGGCAAGCCACAGTGGCTAGGACAAATGTGAGTTTATTTGTAATATCAATGCATAATCTGTAACTGTGCTTAATATTAGTTCTTGCTTGTTTATTTAGAGTTAATTAAAGTATTTAGACTTAGTGTGATCAAGAAAACAAGTTGGATTAGCATTTAGTTCAGTTTTGCTTTCAAGTCAGTGTTTGTAGGTGTGTTTGGAATTGCTCTCTAATCTGTCTTTTAGGTTTGTGCAGTGCTTAACTCCTGTTGTATTATGTTTGTTAACCTCATATGTACTAATATCTGTCTTTAACTTGTGCCTGCAAAGCTCAAAAGTCAAAATCCAATAAATCTGTCTCAACAGCTTAACTGTTGAGCTTTTATAAAACCAAAAGCTCATTTTATGTTTAAAATATATAGGTATAGATTGCATTAGCCATATTTCATCACTTAACATCATATTCAGTTGAGAAATCAAGATCAAAGTTCAATTTAGTCAACTTTTCAGTTTTGTCAAAAAGTCAAATCTTGAAAAATTCAGTTTTGAGCCAAATGGGATGAATTTTCACAAGCTCAGTTCTGGGCCAAATCAAATGAAACTTGTTGTTTTAAAAAGTCCTACTGGTCTAGTTCATTATTGTCATTTTTGTATAATTTTGTCAAATTTTTATGAGCTTTAAAATTGATGTTCAATATGGGTACAAATACCCTGTGCACTGACTCAGTATCAACTGAGTCTGCACAGGGATTATGCAGGTCTTGCAGAGCTAGCTCAGAGCTTATCTTAGCTCAACAAGGTCTGGTCTTTGGTCTATTGGTTCTTGGCCAGGTCTAGTTTAGGACCCTTCTTCTGTTTTTCATTTCTAGCTAGTAGGATAGCTTATTTCTTGGCTTAAAAGTAGGCACCTAAATCTGTTTTCATCACTTGAGCTCATAACCTCAAATCTTTGCAGTTGGCTATTCAGAGGTTAAGTGTTGTTGTTTTTTAGTTCATTTAGAGTACTTTTAGCATTTTAAAGCTTCTGTGTTCAGTTGGTGCTCCTTGGTTTTCAGCTTGCTTATTTCAAGTGCTTAATAATAAGCACATTGAACTGCAGCCTCATATTCTTGTGCACAACCCCTGTTTTTTATATTTTTACTAGATTCTTAATATTATTTTAAGCTTATCTTGAATTTTTCAGATTTTTCCAAGTCATTTTGCTATTTTTCTGAATTTTAATTACTTTTTAGCACTTTTTAATTAGCATTTAATACAATTAATTAAGAAAAGTTTCAAAAAAATAATTTTTCATTTTTCTTAAGTTAAGATAAATATGAAAAGTCAAAAAAAATATTTTTCCAAATTTTTCTTAGTTAAATTTGTATTTTTAAGTAATTTAAGTAGTTTTAAATAGTTTAAAATTCATAGAAAATAGAAAAATAATCAGAAAAATACAAAAATAGTTTTGAAAATTCTATTTTGTTATTTTAGATTTTTCTAAGTCAACATTTTATTTTTCTAGCTTTATTTTATATTTTCTTGTATTTTAGGCTAATATTAAATAGTTAAAAATAGTATTTAATTAATAATAATTAATTAAATAGTTATAAAAATAATTTTCTTTTTCTATAAATTTTCTTTTATCATTAGGTTTGTAAAAATATCATTTTCATATTTTTAGGATTAATATTGTGTAAGTTTCACATTTTCATTTGTACGTAACGTAGTTTTTAATTAAGTTTTATAAAAACATAAAATCAAAAACATCATTTTAAATATAGTGATAGCGTTTATTTAATATTTTTTTTTTATCTTTTTAACTTTCTTTAATTTGCATTTAAGCCCTTGTAGTTTATGTCCTTTTCCTTAGTTATAATCATATTCAAATCTCTTTTTCCGTTCAAATCTCTCGATCACTATTCGTTGGGTGATCCATTGCATAGCTCGCTGGGACATAACGACCCGGGGAAACCCTATACTCCCCAGATCTTCATTGCATTTGTGCTTAAGCTGTTTTAAGTTTCTTACAGTTGGCCATTCACAAGTGGTCAGCTTGCGTGAGAAAACTTGACGGTTTTGTACGGATCAGTCATTTAGAATAGTCCACAAAGCAAAGGCATTGTAAATCCACTCAGTTCCAAGTTCCGCCCATACAAAACTTGAAACCTATGTGTTCACAACCCACTGCCAAAAGTAGTATGTCTAGAAGTCAAGTATACGTTATCATAACAGTTCACAAAGCAAAGGCATTGTAAATCCACTCAGTTCCAAGTTCCGCCCATACAAAACTTGCAACCTGTGTGTTCACAACCCATTGCACAAAATATAGTGTGTCTAGTGGTCAACTATACGCGGTCATAATAGTTCACAATATAGCACCACGTATATAATAATGTATCCCAGGCAAAGCCCCTAGAATAAATAATATGCGTTACGTAACATAGTGAGCGAGAGGTTGGCCGACCTCTAATAGCGCTATCCATACTACTTAGTGATAGGAGACTAACAATGCGAATGTACGAACAGTACATCATACAACTATTATACACAATTAAGAACACTCCGAACATGGGAGAATTTGCACTGCTCCGTACCAGGGAGACTTAGTATTGCTCCGTTCACATAGGGAGACTTTATAGTGATGCTCCGATCATGGGAGACTTTATAGTGATGCTCCGATCATGGGAGACTTTATAATGATGCTCCGATCATGGGAGACTTTAGGTCAAGGTCATAGCACGTACGGTTCAATAAGTTCAAACAAGTCATAAGTTCGTATTTAAGGTCAAGGGTTCCATTCAAAAGTTCGTAATTAAGTTCAAGTGTTCCATTCAAAAGTTCATAATTAAGTTCAAGAGTTTAATTCGAGTTCAAAACAGTCAAAGAGCTCAAAACATATCAAAAGGTTCAAAATAGTTAAAGGGTTCAATATTAGGTCAAACAAGTTCAAAATAGTCAAAGGGTTCAATATAAAGTCAAACAAGTTCAAAATAGTCAAATGGTTCAATATTATGTCAAACATGTTCAAAATAGTCAAAGGTTGAATATTAAGTTAAAAGAGATTAATTATATGTCAAAATGTTTTAAATCAAGTTAAAATAGATTAATTATATGTCAAAATGTTTTAAATCAAGTTAAAAGAGATTAATTATATGTTAAAAGAATTAAATCAAGTTAAAAAAGATTAATTATATGTCAAAAGAATTAAATCAAGTTAAAGTGTTCAAATCTATGCCAATATGTTCCTATCAAGTTAAAAGAGTTCAAATATATATGTCGAAGGGCTCAAAATCACGGAAAGTGGTTCAAATAATAGTGTTCATAACATAGTGATCAATTTAGTTCGGGCACAATCTACTTACTAGCATAAGTAGTGAAACAAAAGGGTAACAAGTTCATGATAGTTCAAATAATATAGTTTAAGTTCATATAAGTGTAAAGTAAAAGCATGAAGTTGAGCATGTATCTCCCCCGAAGAGTTTATAAAACAATTAAACGAGTAAAAGTGGGTCTACGAACTCACCTGATGCAATGATTATGATGACAAAAGTGGGTACACTGAAATGTGGTGCGATCTCTATCTGCAACCTATAATGAAATGTGGTGCGATCTCTATCTGCAAGCTAATATGAATGATATGCTCTAATGTAAGCCATGAAACAATGTCGTGCATGCAAACTCATATGATATCTATACCACTTGTACATTTTTGAAAATGAAGTTTATCGTCGAAATACACGTTTATGACATCTCGTCATGTTATAAAATACTTTACAAGTACTTACGTTGAAACGACGTTGAAACGACATCCTACGATAGTCGTTTAGTGATTTATCAAGAAATTATAGTTTTTCGTCGCAAAACAATATCATTTGACAATTCAAGAAAGTGACTAAATGGCCTCTAAAAACTAGTCGTAAAATAGTGAATATTGAATGTTAGGAAACAAACTCAATGGTTTTCAAAAGCTTGTAACATTATCTCAAAGTCTTAGCTTTTAAAATTTGATCATAGAGGTCTCGATCATGGAGAAAAATATAGGTGAAGTAGGGTATTTGGACTAAAAATATTGTTTAAGGTTAGTTTTCGGCAAAGTTTGAGTGACCGTATTTTATTCGTTACAACTCCGTTTGACGAACGGTTGAACATTTTAGAAAATAGGCTAGGTGCACTTACTTTTACTAGAAGAAATCGTTTTCTCAAAAGTATTCTATCGATGTGTAAAACGACTCTAAACATAGTCACTTGCGTCAACCATTTGGACTAATAGAAAATTTACAAGTTTTATTACTTGTGAAAAATAGTTACGACAACCTTATTTAAACACGTGTAATTTAGTTGTTATAAGTCCGTTTTCTACATTTTATATATCCTTAGTTTCGTGATAAAGTATACTAATATATTTTTGATAAATCGACTCATTTAGATAACGCTTAAAACTCATTTTTGACCTACAAAAAATTCCGGACAGCATGCAGTTTTTCAGAAATATAGTTTTCGTCGATAAACTTGAAAATAGCATAACTTCTTCGTTATAAATCCGTTTTAACCCGTTCAAGCGACCACGGTTTCGTTTTAAAGTATATTTTCTGAATATCTAGCTGAAAATATTTTATAATCTGTCGAAATTTCCAGATTTTACAAAAATGATCAGACCTCATTTTAAAGTTGTCGAAAATTGTTTTTCTTGCGTAATACTTGTTTCAATCACTTCAAATCAACACCAAATCTATTCTAAACCTACCATACACCTTCTTAGGGTGTCATGAGTTTCTAAACATCATCAAAAATGATATGTTTCAAGGGATTAATTATAGGATGATATATACTAATTATAAGTACTAAAAACAATAAAAGTGGTATAGATACACATGAAACTTGCATGTTTTCTTTCAAGCATGATAAAAATAACTTAAGTATGAATATGAAAAATTAATAATGATCATGAAATGCTTACTAGTATGATGATGAGGTTTATGGAACAAGGTCTTCCTAAATACTCTAGGTATTTATTTCAAAACCTTAAAAGAAGTATGCTAGTGTTGTTAATCACTTGGTCTTGAAAAATTTATGAACCTTGCTTGTGTTTCTAGCCTTGGCCGGCCATCCTCCAAAGGATGAGAGGTTTTTAGCTTGTCTTCACCTTTTGAAAAGTGTAAGTATGTGTTCTAATTTAGTATATTATTAGTATATAGTAAATATCTAACCAAAGGATGATTATGTGTACATTTTGTCAAGATTTTTATAAAAGAAATGGTGTGTCATAGGGGAGGTCGGCATATGGGTATTTAGGGGGGGGGGGGGGGGGGGTGAGGTGTATTTTGAATGATTAAGTGTATAAAAGGTTTAGTGTAATGTGTAGATTGCAAGTATAATTAGGTATTTAAAGTAGCGATAGCTAAAAAATAAATTTTAACGGAACAAAATAAAATATATCGAAGTTGTAAAAATTATAAAAATACATTTCTTACAAGGATTGAGTGAAATAATAATTATCGAGTTGAATTTACGGAAACCGTCGTAAATATATTTAGTATATAACAATTTATATACAAAATAATTTCGAAACATTGGGTAAACTAATAATTTAATTTTCATAGTCTTAAAATGAGTATAAAAATATATTAGGAAAATTTTTGGAAGTGTCGGATCAATTGTTCAAAATAAATGATCGTGCGATAGCGTTTATTTAATAAGAAAAGTATACGTTACTGAAATATGCAAACCCATGCATGAACTAATATGCAGATAATGGTCGTAAATATAAATTTTTCTCCGGGGATGAATAGTGTTTTGTGAATAGTAAAATTTTGAAATAACTTCTCAAAATATCAACTCGACTTCAAAAACGATGAATAGTAACCGATGAATAGTAAATTCCCGAGATGTATAGTAAATTTGAGAAATGACCGGAAATTGAGAATTGTGACAAAACACAACCAAAAGCATGTCATAATCACAATAAAAAGCACACCGAAAAAAATTCGTTTTTCTGTATTTTATAACAATATTCATCAATTTATTATAACAATCCTTCAATAAACATATAAATTCAACAAAAAATACACTGAAATCTTCATAAGTAGCAATAATATTTATAAATAAATACAAAATCGCTAGAGATTTTAATAAAACAACTAAATAATTAGTCGGAAGCATCGTACGTTCATCTCGAGAATCAGTAAGTTCATTTTTAACCGTTTTAGTCGGAAACAACTAAATAATTAGTCGATAGACCTGATGTAGTGCCAACCTTCCTAGATGCGAATAACTAGGGTGGGTGCTCGTCCTTCCTTCTCCTTTGCTTTGTGAGCATCTCCTTTTACCTTTATATTCTATATATCTCACATTGTTGTTTGTTTTTTGCTACGCAGAGATGGATTTGTTCAGCGTTGTGCAATTCGCGAAACCTCGCCAGGTTACCGTGGGGGTGCGCCCTTTGAGAGAGGGGGAAGTCCATATTCTGGAAGCTACTGCGGGACGCACCATGGAGATGCAGCTGGAGGAACCGGGGGGTGATTCTTCCATTGCGCTGGAGGAAATCCCTCTACGCAGTGTGCCCAGCCCCAGGGTACATTCGCCTGTGGCAGAGCCTTCACGCGCAAATGTAGTGGAAAGCTTGGAAATCTTCCAGGAAGAGCCAGAGGAAACAGACCAAGGGGTCAAGCGCAAGAGGGCGCCTGGCGATGACGGCGCAGGCTCATCTAGGAGGAAACGCCATGTCATTCATGACGTGGAGTCATCATCAGATGAATCATCGCCCCTCCGCGTAACTGAGACTACTCCTCCCTAGTAAGTATTGTCACCGAAACACTTAGTGCATCCTCATTTGTTGTATAAAGTAATCATAAAATTTCTTTGTTTGCGTGCAGTGTTGAAACTGCTGGGAGTACTGCTGGGCATTCTGTGGAGTCGCCACCCAAGGCGAGTCCTATTCGTGCTGATCCTCTTGCGCCAGAGAACCAAGGCGCCGATCCATTGGCATCTGGGGATATGACAATGTAACATATTGGATTTCATAAATACACTAAACCATAAGATCAAATAGGCGTATAATGAGTTCTAGAGAGAGAGAAAGTTAGAGGTTTAGGTAGAGGTGGCAATCACAACCCATTTAGAGAAAAATGGGTTGCTATGGGTCAAAAATAACAACTTATGGGTTGGATTGGGTTACCCCATTAGCAAAGAATAGGTCAAACGGGTCAACATATTGACTTATGTGAATCAACAAATGGGTTGAATGGGTCAACAAATGTGTCGAATGGGTCACTTAAGGGTCGGATGATAACTCAACCATCATTAGATGTCGTGTTTTTTATACGTTTTTAAATTTTTTTCGTCAGTTTTAACATTTACATCCGTTTTTGCGCGTTTTCGTCATTTTTTTACGTTTTCGTATTTTTTAACGTTTTCGTCCGTTTTTTTACGTTTTCATCCGTTTTTTCGCGTTTTCGTCTGTTTTTTTACGTTTTCGTCTGTTTTTTCGCGTTTTCGTCAGTTTTTTTACGTTTTCGTCTGTTTTTCGCGTTTTCGTCCGTTTTTTTACGTTTTCGGTCATTTTTTTACATTTTCGTCCGTTTTTGCGCGTTTTCATCGTTTTTTTACGTTTTCGTCCGTTTTTGCGCGTTTTCGTCCGTTTTTGACGTTTTCGTCTGTTTTCATCCGTTTTTGCGCGTTTTCGTCTGTTTTTTTACCTTTTCATCCGTTTTTGCGCGTTTTCGCCCGTTTTCTTTATGTTTTTTACGTTTTCATCCGTTTTTGCGCATTTTCATCCATTTTTTTACGTCTTCGTCCGTTTTTTTACGTTTTCATCTGTTTTTGCGCGTTTTCGTCTGTTTTTTTACGTTTTCATCAGTTTTTGCGTGTTTTCATCCATTTTTTTTACGTTTTCGTCCTTTTCGACGTTTAAATCCCTTTCTGGGCGTTTTCGTCCATTTTTTTACGTTTTCGTCCCTTTTTTTACGTTTTAATCCTTTTTTGCGCGTTTTCATCCATTATTTTACGTTTTCGTCTATTTTTTTACGTTTTCGTCTATTTTTTTACGTTTTCCATATGTTTTTGCGCGTTTTCGTCCATTTTTTTACGTTTTTGTCAATTTTTTTTTATGAAACGTAAAAAAACAGACGAAAAGGTAAAAAACGTAAAAAACGGACGAAAACGTAAAAAAAATGGACAAAATGCGCAAAAACGGATGAAAACATAAAAAATGGACGAAAACGTAAAAAACGGCCAAAAACAGAAAAAATACGGAGAAAAACGCGCAAAATGGGCGAAAACGTAAAAAACGGACGAAAACGTAAAAAAACGGACGAAAACGTAAAAAATGGACGAAAACGCGCAAAAACCTAAAAAAACTGACGAAAACGCGCAAAAACGGACGAAAACGTAAAAAAATGAAACAAAACGCGCAAAATAGATGAAAACGCGAAAAAACATATGAAAACGTAAAAAACGGACGAAAACATAAAAAAATGGGCGAAAACGCGCAAAAACGGATGAAAACGTAAAAAAACGGGCGAAAACGCGCAAAAACAGACAAAAAAGTAAAAAACAGGCGAAAACCTAAAAAAAGGGATGAAAACGCGCAAAAACGGATGAAAACGTAAAAAAACGGACGAAAACGCGCAAAAACATATGAAAACGTAAAAAAACAGACGAAAATGCACAAAAACGCCAAAAAACGGATTTTAACGTAAAGAAAGGACGAAAACGTAAAAAAATGGATGAAAACACGCAAAAACTGTTGAAAACGTAAAAAAGGGACGAAAACGCGCAAAAACGGATGAAAACGTAAAAAAACGGACGAAAACGTAAAAAAACAGACGAAAACGTAAAAAAACGGACGAAAACGCGCAAAAACGGATGAAAACGCGCGAAAATGGACGAAAACGTAAAAAAACGACGAAAACATAAAAAACGAATGAAAACGGACGAAACATACTATAGTAGCATGATTACAGGTGAAAATGTAACGATTCGACCCGACCCAACCCGTTTGACCCATGACCCATTCAACCCATTCTTATAGTATGACCCGTTTGACCCATGACCCATTTGACCCATAAACCATTTGACGCATGACCCAAACCGACCCGACCCGACCCATTTGCCACCTCTAGGTTTAGGGAACTTTAGTGAGAGAAAAAAAAATCTTATTATGAGCTCCAACTCTCTACCTTGTAAGGTAGAGAGTATTGATAGTCTTTACATAAATCGACACCTACCGGGCTGTAGATCAGGCATACAGTGGGTAAAGACCCGTCCGTCCTCCACGGTGTTACTTAAACTAAATACTACTTAACTTATAATAATCTACGACTACGAGCTTTCTAATGATTACATATACTTGAGGTGACCGACTCTTTAATAACTGGATTTACTAAATCCTAACAATCTCCCCCTAAGGGAGGTCACCTCAAACATATACTAAAATTACATTGAATACAAACAGATATTACATTAAAAATTGTTCTTGCATTCTTGATGTAGTACTTTGCTCCGAAGCTCGTAGTCATCGATTCTTCTCATTGCATGTTTGGTTAATCCAAGTGGAGGTCTTTTTACTGATCCACATGATAATAATTGTTGAGCCAGCTTTTGAGATCATCAGCAAACATCAATCTCTGACTCATCCATTGTGGTGTTCGTATTATGTGATATTGTGACATACGGACTGACATGCTCACATTCTGGATCATGATATATTCTCATCAGAGTAGCGGAAGCTTTCGTTGATTCATGATATTGGCAGCAGCGTAGCAGAAGCATGGAGTGAAAATATCAGAGTCATTGATGCACTAATCATGATTTCTTTTGAGATGAATGTGTTGAGTGAGCATGCGGCTATGGATTGACCGCATCATTCTGATCAGCTGCAAACGTAGGGCGTACCTGCATAAAACAGTTAGCAATAAAGCGCACGAAAGTGTCTTTGATCACTTTCGTTGAATTGAGGTACACGGCCCACGGTTCCCCGTTGATCAGTACAAGTACTGCCTGTGATCAGGTATAATTCCGAAGAATTTCCTTGACAGGGTTTCGCAGCTGCTCTAGCTGTTCTCAAACCGGAACGTCTCAAAGAAGAAAACACGGAGTGAGTGAACCAGCGAATAGAAATTCACTGATTGATGAAAAGAGATTTGAAAAACAATCGTGTATCGCACAATAGAAATTGTTTTTGCAATACAACGAAGGTTTTAATGAAAATCAATTATCAATCATAAACACCTTTTGATTTGAAATATTTGTACACGGTCGAAGTGCTAAAGAAAAGAGTTTTTAAGCACAAAGACCGGTTTTTCAAAGGTATCCGTCAATCCATAACCTGAATCAGGATTGATTCAAAGGATTGAATCGCCCCATTGTTTTTGTTCAGTTGTCACATGGTTGATCTATTGAATAGATCTCACATGCCACCTACCAGGAGCTTGTTTGATGTTGGCTCCAGAAGGCTTTCCATCTTCATTGTGAATATGTTTGCATATCACTCGGATGTTCTGGCAATACCACAAGGATAATGCGTAGGACTCAAGATATAATCTCTCTTTCCACATTGTGTGAAACAGAGAGTCTTCATTGAAAGGTCCTAATGAGATTTATTGATGATCTCGTGGCTCTAGACTCAATTTGTGCATATTTGGATCCTGTATCGGAGACTAGGGAGAGGGTCTCCTTCTTCAATATCAACCATCTCTAATAGAAAGTCGATAGATAATTTTGGTTCCCCGTGAGAATGAAACAAGTCCTTTTAAGAGGAACTTGAGTGGTTTGGGAAGTTGAAGTGCAGTGCGTCACTGGGTCCATGACGTCTTGTCTTCAATACCTATGTTACCTTGGTAACCACTAGTAGCAAATGAATTGAACCCGGTTTCTGCCCTAAGGTTGAATAATTGGAGGGCTATTTGTTTTTACCCTTTTCTCATTCAATTCTTTTTCATTCTTCAACCCCTTCAGTGCTTACCGAGACTTCATAGCTAGAACCTTGTTGGGTTTATTCCAGTACTAGCTCAGACTCAGTCTACACTCTTCCCACATCTCATTTTTCTCCTGTTTCAATATACCTAAGGACTTCTACACTATCTAGTGGATTGTCCTTGGGTAGATCCCTTCGGTTCTGGCGAATCATGGGAACAAATACCTAACCTTATCATCCTTATATCACCATACATAAAGTAAAGTTGGTCGGTCTATTTGGTATTGTTCATCTGCCATTGGAACCAATTGAAAACCATTTGAAAATCAATCCAGATACTTGTGATATATTATCAAAGCATTTTGTACCTGAATTATTTTGATATTTTTAGAACAAGAGCCCCCCCTCAACATGTGCATCAAGTATTTGAAATCGTTTTGCACATGGAGGCAAGAGAAAGAATTAACTTCTTTGATTACCATTTTCTAAAAAATATCAACATCACTTCCCTAATCAAATCAAGTAGATAAAGCATTTTGGGGAAGGATGAGGTTTTCATAAGCTTGCTCCCCCTTAATATGTGCCTTGAGTTTTGAAATAGTTTTGCACATACAAGAGGGAACCTGCACATTTATATAAATTGATCACGTTTCAGATATTTGTGGTTTAAGATAGATGCTCCCCCTCAACATGTGCATGGAAAATTTGAAATCGTTTGGCACATGTGGGAAGGAGAGCTTGTACATCCTTATAAAACCATTTACCGAATTATCAGATTAAATCCAATTTAAATCATTTGAGATTTGTGATCTCTGTAGATTTAAATTGATTTTGAAAGCTTTTAAGGGGAATTGTGACTTGATTATGAAAGCGTTTTATCTGATAAGGATCGGATTTTAAGACTTTAAACTCCATTGAATAAACATGCATGATTATCTTTTGAAAACAATTGTATGACAAATAACTTTTTGATTTAATTGAAATCATTCTCCCCCTCAATCAATGACATAAGTTGTTGATTGAGAGATAGATATTTTGACAAACTTTTAAGTCCAGATGATTATCAAAAATTAGAGTCCGAGTTATTTTTCAAAACAACTAGTTTTCATTAGATAGTAAGGATTAGTTTAAAGAATCAGAGCAAGAAATTTGAAAACCAAGAAAATGTATGGCTCTGTTCTGTCTTTGAAAAGCGGGTTACTGCCTGAAATGACAATAAACCATTGTTTCTCTTTCTCCCAAAAATATTTTTTGATTTTTTGATTTTTTTTATATTTTTTTTATTTATTTTTTTTTATAAAAATTCGAACAACATCTAAACTCTCATGTCATTCTTTAAATGACAGCACAAAGATCGTAGATATAATCGAATCGAGAAAAACATGACGAAATGACGATATTTTTTGGAATTTTTCATGATTTTTCAAATTTTTATGGGTTTTTGAAAGTTTTATAATTTTCTATTTGCTTTTTGAAGGTTTTGTAATTTTGTATTTTGCTTTTCGAAAAAATATTTACAAGAGATAAATTAGTTTAAGAGGATGATGAAATGACTACCGAGATAAAGATATCGTTCAGCACGTTCTAGAAGAAAGGAATCAACATCTCTTAAACTTTCGCCACCAAATCATTCGAGGCTTCTAAGAAAATCGTCTGAACATGAGCCTTCTCAATATGAATCTTTGGTAGCTTCCCCCAAACCGACAAACATCGAATAAAGACCATTTCCCCAAGCAGTAGAAACGAACTAAAACGGTCTCATAGAATGAAGCTCAGCACCCCGAAGAACACAAGAACACCGAAGTAACAAGTTAAAACATTGATCGTCTCAATGGTTATCAAATCCGGATTAACTGATTACGACCGATCACATGAACCTGTTGTGCATCCCCGATGTACACCTTACTCTTCGAGATTGACCAGTTGTCTATTCAGGGGAACAATATATCAACACCTTCATTTCACCAAATGCATTCCAGTTATTTAACATATAACTAATCAGCCCAAAACGTACACATGTACCTAACAAGAGAAGAGACAATGACATCACAATAACAGGTTGAATTACTGATCTTATCTGCGGATGTCAACTCTGGAATAACGGATTAAGCTCGATCATGTGAATATGTTGTGTGACACAGATGTACACATATCTCTCCCTTGATGGTTGCGATCTCATTGAAATCATCATTACATAGTGTACATGAAGCAGTAACCAGAAGCACTTTAACATAACCATATCGAAGGTGTCGATAAGCAATATCATCTCACGATCCAAATATTCTTCTCATATTTCTTCCTACTGAAAGCTGAGTTAACACATTGATCCGCGCAAAACAGTCAAGCTAAATCACTCAAGCCTGCCACTTGTGAATGGCAGACCGTAATCAGCTTAAAACTGCTTAAACACGAATGCAATGAAGATCAGGAGAGTATAGTATTTCTCCAGGTCGTTAAGTCCCAACGAGCTGTGCGAGAATAGTCAAACGTGTAGTGATCGAGAGATTTGAACGAGAAAAGAGATTTGAATATGGTTATAACTAAGGAAAAGCCCATAAACTACAGGGGCTTAAATGCAAATTAAAGAAAATTAAAAAGATAAAATCTATTAAATAAATGCTATCACTATATTTAAAATGATGTTTTTGTTTTTATGTTTTTACAAAACTGAAATTAAAATCTACGCGACGTACAAATTAAAAAGTGAAACTTATTCAATATTAACCCTAAAAATATGAAAAATACATTTTTACAAACCTAATGATATAAGAAAATTTATAGAAAAAGAAAATTATTTTTATAACTATTATTCTAATTATTATTAATTAAAAACTATTTTTAACTATTAAATAATAACCTAAATTACAAGAAATTAGGAAATAAAGCTAGAAAAATAAAATTAAGATGTAGAAAAATCTAAAATATCAAAATAGAATTTTCAAAACTATTTTTGTATTTTTCTGATTATTTTTCTATTTTTTTATGAATTTTAAACTATTAAAAACTAATTAAAATATTTAAAAATACAAATTTAACTAAGAAAAATATGGAAAAATACTTTTTTCTCTTTTTATATTTATCTTAACTTAAGAAAATTGAAAAATTATTTTTTTGAACCTTTTCTTAATTTTTTGTATTAAATGCTATTTAAAAATGCTTAAAAACTAGATAAAATGCAGAAAAATACCAAACAAGCTAGGAAAAATCTGAAAAATTCAGGAAATGCTTAAAATAATATTAGGAAGCTAAGAAAAATGGAAAAACAAGTGCTTATGTGTAGGAATAAGTAACTGATGAGCAAGTGCTTATTGAAATAAGCACTTAAATAAGCAAATGGAATCCAAAAGGCACCAAACCAAAACAGAAGCTACTATAAGCTAAAGGAACTAAAATGGAACAAGTTTCAACAAGCAATAACCTCTGGTTATCAAGTTGCAATGATTTGATGACTTGAGATATAAGCTAAAAAGCAGAACTCAGGTGCCCACTTTGGGCTTTTAAATAAGCCAACCAATAAGCTAATTGTGAAAACCAACTAATGGAACCAAAAGATTACCTGGGTGACTAACTAAAACCCAAAGCTCAGACTTGGACAAACTCAAATGAGCTTGTAGCAAGCTTTGCAAATGGCCTGCACACACTCAGTTAATACTGAGTGTGTGCACAGGGCACACAAGTCACTTTTGCCAAGCTCATTAGGAGCTTAAAGAAAAATCCCAAAAATATGTAAAAATAGTAACAAGAAAATAGACCAAGAGAGGTTTTAAAAACAACAAGTTTCATATGATTTGGCCCATAACTGAGCTCAAGAAAATTCATCCCATTTGGCTCAAAACTGAGTTTTAAGGATTTTGACTTTTGATGTAAAAGTGGAAAGTTGACTAAATTGAGGTTTGATCATGATTTGTGGACTGGAAATGATATGAATACATGAAATGAGACTACTGCAATATATATCTATGTCTTTTGAACACAAAACAAGTGGTTTGCCTTTCAAAATTCCAACAGTGGACAAGCTTAAGACAGATTTGATGATTTTTGACTTTGGTGATGTTGCAGACCAAAATTAAGACAGAAATTAACTCAAATACACTTAGTAAACATGATCCAACAGAACTTAACTACTAAATAGACCTCTGAGACAGATAATGCAGCAAAACCAAACACCCTTTTAACTTATGTTTTGCAAGTTTAACAAGGCTAAGTGGTGAACAGGCTAGTACCACTGATCAAACTAAGATAATAAGACCTAAGTACAGCTAGTGAAACAGGTTTAGACAGTTGATGAATACAAAACACAAATACAACCACAGTATGCAACTTGAGTAAAAATTGAAATGGAGAATGCTACTCACAAGTATCCCAGTTGTTTGCAGGCCAGAACCAAACACACAACCACTCTATCCTACTCTATTTAAACCCATATCCATCCTCTGCATCACCCAAATCACCATTTCCCAAACCAACTGCACCAGTTTGACTTCTGTTGACCATCAACCACATTTACTTGAAAATGAAAGGTAAGCTTATAAAAAGCTTATAGAGACCTTAACTAAACTTTTTTAAGCTTAAAACAAACAACTAACAACTTGGACAGAAAACTTTGAAACTGAGAATCTCAACAGTAAACTTTAAAACATGAATTGATATTAAACCTTGAATTAAGACTGGAAATGAAGTAATATGATTAAGAAACTTAGTTTGAATACAAGAAGAGCTTAAGATTACATTTTAAACTACTACTGGAGAGAATTTAAGAAAAACGACATACAATACAAAATTAAAAACTAACTACTGGTTCCTCTCTTCTTCTCTGTTAGGAATTAGAAAATTCCAGTGTTGAAAGAGTCGGTCACCCCAAGTATTATCTAGCATAAGTTAGCTCGTAGATTGGTCATTAGTTACTGTTTATGTAGTTAGTTAGTAGTGTAAAATAGTTTAGTGCAACACCGTGGAAGAAGGTCGGGTCTTTACCCACTGTATCCCTGATCCACAGGCCGTCAGGAGGTCGTTTAGTTTGTAACCTATAAATACCCTCTACCTTGCAAGGTAGAGGGTTGGATGTTCTTTGGTAATCTAATATTCCACTAGTTTCTCTCACTAGAATGTCCCACTCTTTCTCTCTCTAAAACCATCTATGTGCTCATTATGTTAATGTTATGATGTGTAAGTGAAAAGTTATATCTTACAATTGGTATCAGAGCCATGGTTAGATCATATCTTGCACATCTTTGGATTTATAGTGGTTTTTAGGTGGTTTTTGAGTTTGAAAAAGTTTAGTGGTTTTTGCATCATTTGGTTGATTTCTTGTGTTAAAGTTTGAATTTTGTTGGTACTTTTATGTTTAGAATCATCAAAAGTGTTTAGGTTTTCATTTGGTAAGCTTGAATCATCTTGGTTGGGTTGTTTTTGGATTGAAAAATGAAGTTTATTTGGTTTTTCAAGCTAGCGACTTAGCTCTCGGACTTTTTCTTGGTAGCGACTTGCTTCACAAAATTGTAGCGAGTTACAGTGTTAAATCTAGCGAGTTAGACCTAGCGACTTAAAGTACAAGTAGTGGACTCTCCACTACGGGTAGCGACTTGTGGTAGCGACTTGGACTGTAGCGAGTTGCTCTTTAGCGACTTGCATTGTTGGCGACTTGAGTAGCGAATTACTGCTGAATTTTTGCTAGCGACTTGAGTGTTAGCGAGTTACTACCTAGCGACTTACATCTGGCTAGCGAATTGGAAAGCTAGCGACTTAGCATGGTGGCGAATTAGTGTTAGCGACTTGGGTTGAGTACTATTTAGTTGGTAGCGAATTGATTCTAAATTCTCTAGAGACTTGGGGAGTAATTCATAATAACACAATGTCTGTCATCACGGATTCCTTAATCACCAAAGTACTTGCTCTCTATGACACAGTCCAGAATAGTGAAACAGAATGCCCATCTGAAGGCCTCACACTAAATAACTCAGTATCAATCAATCAGAACAACTCAAATAAGTCACACTTAATTTCTTCAGATGATACTAAGAATGA
>BPTQ01000005.1:135518733-135562390 GCA_019973895.1 Chrysanthemum seticuspe | reverse complement strand
ACTATTTTTCCCACCTTCTAAACTTTAAATCTCGTCCAAGAAAAATGGTCCCAACCTCTGGAAACTGGAAGTCGACTTGTGAGAGGTTTTTAGGTCGGTTTAGGGTTGATCGGCAATAATGAGTTATAGGAACCGAATATATGTATTTATACTTGAGTTTCTATTTTTCTTGTGGGCTTTAATATGTATTGGACTTGGATTAAATGGTCTTTTAATAATATAACTTATATTGGGCTTTAATTTAGTTTTATTTCTTTTATTAAATATTTTCGGTAATTATAAAAATACAAGACTAATTTTTATAAAATCATAAACTATAAAAATTACCCTTACAAAGTGTTTAATATTTATTTAGGTCAAGTAGGATATTTCTTAAATTTCTCTGAATTTACATGGCTTACTTAGTATTCTTTTGAATTAATCTTTCATACTTTTAATTGTAGGGTTATTTTGGTCTTTTGTGAACTTTAGAAATTCCAGGTATTACAACAAACCTGCAAGAAAAGTTAGACAAACAAAGAATATACATGTTTTTTTTTAACTAATAACATAAAGAAATAATACAAAACAATACAAGGTACCAATATCAAGAAGATGCTTGATGTTGCTGAAGCCGAGTCTTAATCAATCCAATCAATTGTTTAGCATATAGCATATCATTTCCAACTGGATCTGGAGGAACGTCCAATTTCTTTCTAAGCATTCTTTCCATCAATGACACAGACAAAGGATAAAGCTTATCAGATAACATACACACAGTCATCCCACACTTTGTCTCCACCACATGCACACATGACATAGGATAAAATCTCCAAGACTCAACCTTCCACTTATGTGAATTCTTCCAAATAGAATACCCTTTACCATCTGGAGATTGAGAGTCAAACAGAACTTGAAGATCACCCAACAAATATAAACCAGAACCCTGTGGTGAATGATTATCATAATGCTTAGTGACAAGACTATAGAGGGTATTCAAATCTTGCCTATCCACCATATGAAGTATTTCCTTCAAGAAGTTAAACTTCATAGAAGAATTATCCAGCCTAAAGATGGTGTTAAGCTGTCCATCAGTCAAAGTCCAAGCAATCAACACACCATGAGACCCTTCAAGAAAAGCATCAGCAGATCCTTCTTTAATGAAAGTCGAATCAGCAGCCTTTGTATCCAAAGAATTACCCTTGTGAGACTTATGAATCCTAGAGGTGTGTGTCCCAGCTGATCTCACAGATCTCCTTAGAGAAATGTGTCTCCTTTTAGACATCCTTTTCTTCCTCCTACTTGGTATATAAATCCCCATAGAGATAGAAGATGGTAGCTTCTCAGATTCATCAGGAACATCCTTAGCAGGAATGGAAGAAGTAGAAGTAGAAGTAATTGGAACAGCACCACGCAATACATACATTTTATCAAGTACCTCTCTGGCCCTTTTAGCTTTAGCTGCTGCTTGTTCAACTTTCCTAACCATTTCTTCTCCTTCTTTATCAACAGGTGCAACAGGTCTACAAGGAGCAGTCATGCCCTTTGAATCCAGAGATGGATCAACCATACTAGGTAATGCTTCAGAAGAAACAACATGAGGTTCAGCAGAATGAACCCTTTCAGCTGAAAGTATAGCTTCAGTAGATGCCTCAGAAGTAACAACAGGAGAACTCATCTTTGGCGTAACATCCTCAAATGAATCCACAATCTCAACTGTCTTGGTTTTCTTAGCCTTTGGAGCATCTGCACTACCAGCAATCCTCTTCAAGTTAGAAGATGGTCTAATCTGCTTCATAATCCTATGATACATACAATTCAACTCAGAATCATCTAAAGCCCAAACTTGCTTCTTTGTTAAACCAGACTGATAGAGAGTTGTACTTTGGTTATACACTACATTCCTCATATAAAATTTCTTTTGAGCTGCAGTTTGTGGTCTCTCTCTCTTAGCTTGAGCCTTGTTAGCAGCAATGGCTTTCCTCTTTGCAGCTGCAGCGAGCTTCTTTTGTTCCCCAAGAGCCACCATTTGTTCAGCAAAGTTGTCACTATCAAAAGCAGCACCTAAGATACTTTGTACAAGAGTAGGATTTGATGCAGCTTGATGAGTATATGCATCCCATTGCTCATCAGTAATTTGAGTAGATAGTTCATCAATTTCTCTTTGTCTCTCAGGAGGCAAATTTGTATTAAACTGAGCTTCAAACTTTTGAGCCAATGCATGACTCTTCTTCATATCTGCACACTCATCTAGCATTCTTGCTTGTTCTTGCCTTTCCTGTTTACTCACAAGATCTGAACCAAACTCTTCATCAATCATTACTCTTGTCCCTTTGTCAGCAGGGTCCTTAGCAGAATCATCATGAGGAGTATCAACAATAGGAACTTCAGAAGAAACATCCAAGGATGCATCAGGAGAAACATGTTGAGAAAGATCTTCAACAGGTGTAGAAAAGACATCAGCAATAGGATCCAGGTTAAAACTTCTTCCAGCAAGAAATACTTTATGATCCTCTGTTGAAGGTGTAGGACATGATGGTTCTTGTACAGATGTACCTTGACAATGTGCAGAACCAACATCCACCATATGTGCATCATCAATATTGTCTTCAACACTTGTAACCTTTTCAACACTTGGTTCCTTTGAAACTTCAGTGGAATCCTTGTTCAAATACTTTCTTCTCCTTCTTCTATAAAACATAATAGGTTCCTTTTTCTTTGAGGATGCAGCAGAAACTGGAGAAGAAGCATGAGTCTTTTGAGCCACATCAGCCAAGATATCAAGTGAATCCAAATGAGTATCCTCTTGCTCCTCATCAGAAGAAACCACAAGCCTCCTTTTGCTATTTTTCCCAAGTTGTTCCTCTAAATCCCGAACCTTTCTCTTTAACTCCACAATCTCACCACCAAGTGAAGATTTAGTCTCAGCAAGCTCCTTTTTAAGATCTGTAACCTCTTGCACAGTCCTGTTGAGCAAAGCATATACAAATATAAGAGTAATAGGGTCCTCAGCTCCACCAGCAGATTGCTCAGTGGTAATGGGAGCTTCATTGGACCTTTCAGGAGAAATATGTACATGCTCAATGATAGGAGAGCCTTCATTAAATGGCTCCCTAACTGGACTAGGTGTGGCCAGTCTATTAAGCTCATGCTCAAACTCATCATGATTAACATGAGAAGGTGGTGGACTAGGAGTAGGTGAGGGTACAGGTGTAGGTGGAGGTTGGTCAGGAGAAACATGTGATGCTTCAGCAGTCATGGAAGGGCCCTCATCCAAGGCAACTGATGGATTACCATTAGCAGCAACATTGGTAGAGGGTGGAGGACCAACAACATTACCCTCATCAGCAACCTCATTGCCTTGAGGCAACATAGCTGCTAGCAAAGGATGATGTGTCCCAACATAATTAGTTTTCATTGAAGCAAACACTTTAGAACTTAGAGCTCCAATGGGACAAAATACTCTGTCTTGGGTTTGTATGTCTAAAACTATTTGCAAAAACCTGGGATACATAAGAAACTTATGCTTTTTCTTTTGAACATTTTCAACCATGTTATCAAAAATATACTTAGAAAAATTATAAGTTAAACCCTGTGAAAGACATACAATCCCACAACCCAATTGATTAGAAAATTGGTCCCATCCACCTGACTTATTACTAATGCACTGAAGTAAAGTGTGTACCAAAAATCTCCACATGGGGCAAAGCTTGTTTTTGTGCCACATATCAGTTCTAGTACTCTGATAACCCACAACCCTTAGCCCAACAAGTATCTCCACAGAATTAGAGTGATAAACCCCATCTTCATCCTCCAAACGGAGTTGTCTCCTTATCAAACCCTCAGTCACAACATACGTTGTTCCATCAATCGTCGCTTCTATCTCTGTGTCACTCTGTTTTCTAGCAGAAGCCCAAAATTGTTCAACCAATGATCCATAAATCACATTTGGAGAGTGCGTTAAAGCATAATGAATCTTGGATCGCTTCAAGAACTCCACCATTGGTTCATATAATTCATGACCCTTTGCTTTTCCCAGAAAAGCAACTTTGTTATGATCTTTCTTAAATTGAAGCTCCATATGAGAAATTGTGATTATGGGTTATGATTCACGCAACTGGAAGTGTGTTTAATTCGAGTGAAGTGGGAATCAGTTATTTTTGGCAAAGATATGCGAAGATAGTTATTATTTGAATTTACCCAATTATGATCAAAAGTATCATAACACATCGTTGACCATATCTTACGTGTAAAATAACCCCAATTCAAAATTAACACTTCAGCAGAAACGATGGTCAATCTGCTGAAGAAGGTCAATCAGCAGAAACAACTCAAGCGACTTAGTATCTTTAGTAAATATCTTGAGTGTTACTGTGACATCCAACTCGCATTAATTGTCATAAAACCTTGAATCCGCTTATAAAATAATCCCAATGCATACTTAACACACATAAATTACCCCCAATTATCTTCACAAACCCTAATTACTCCAAAAATTCCACAATCATCAACAATAACAATGTCTACCAAACCAGAAGTAATTGATCCATCCTCCTCTCCATCATCAACATCATCATCATCATCAGCCAGTGATGATTCAAGCCTGTTATTTCGATATCCTTATCAAGATGAACCTCGACCTTTGAAATCCCCCTTTCTCTCTTCTTCTGAAGATGATAGTGTAGTAGATCCAAGTGAGTCTTTTAGTGATTCTGATGACTCCTCAGATCGTCTAGAGCCAAGTGTCGTGGTGATTGCACTTCCTGCTCCAGAAACTGGTGCTTCATTCCATGGAAGCAAGGGAAAGGGCAAGAGAGATGAGGTGGCGGGATAGGGAAAAGGGAAGATGGAGTGATGCTTTATGGTGGAACGAGTAGATGGAACAACTGAAGATTTTTCGTATCACAAATCCATCTACCATGCCAAGAGCCAAAGATATAAAACTAGGTTCTTGAGCATCTTCATCGTCGTTTTCATCAATCCATCATTTTCATCTTCAGCTTCAGCTTCTTTGTCATACTGGTCATGCATATCCACCAGCTTTTGTAATAGATGATAGGAACTAGTATAGGTTTGGTAGATCTTGTATTGAAATGATCTTGTCTTTTCATTTGAAGTTGATTGTAAGCTGTAAGCTGTAAACTGTTTCTTGAATGAATGAACAATTAACCTTTAGTACTCATCTTCAGTAGAAATAATTAGATCACTTCAGTACTCCTTTTCAGTAGAAACAAGTTTTTAGCTTACTTGACCATATTCCATTAACCAACTTTGTGAACTTCAACTTATATAAGCATTCTGCAAAACAAACACAGAGTAGCAAACACACCAAAACTCAAAGAACATTAGCAGGTTAGTAATGTTAGAAAACAAAAAGATAACCAAATATCTACAAAGTTTACAAAATATACAACTAAAATCCTCCCCTGAGGCATATGCCTCTCCTTAAACTTTGCAGTCAAGGGTTAAGCATCCCAATATGGACAACAAGGTGTTGAAACCTGGGTCTATCAAAAGCTTTAGTCAACAAATCTGCCACATTCTCATCTGTGGGAATCTTAACCACCTTTATCAAATGTTTTTCAAAAGCATCTCTTATAAAGTGGTGCCTGATCTCAATATGCTTAGTTCTATTATGAAAAACTGGATTTTTAACTATGCATATGGTACTTTGATTATCAATATAGATTGTGGTGTTCATAAAATTAAACCCATAATCCAACAACTGATTTTGGATCCATAGTACCTGACCACAACAATTTGCAGCAGCAACATACTCTGCTTCAGTAGTAGAGGTAGCAACAATAGTTTGTTTC
This sequence comes from Chrysanthemum seticuspe, assembly GCA_019973895.1. Classification (NCBI taxonomy): domain Eukaryota; kingdom Viridiplantae; phylum Streptophyta; class Magnoliopsida; order Asterales; family Asteraceae; genus Chrysanthemum; species Chrysanthemum seticuspe. Next base: position 135,556,595 of record BPTQ01000005.1, on the reverse strand, counting down.
TTGCATTGCCAAGAAATCAATCTTCTACCAAGAAATTGGCAACCTCCAGTTGTGGATCTTCTATCCAGATTCGCACCAGTATAATCACTATCACTATATGCTTCCAATACAAAAGGAGACTCTTTTGGGTACCAAACACCTAATTTAGGTTGGCCTTTCAGATACTTGAAGATCTTTTTTACTGCATTCAAGTTGGAAGTAAGTGGAGTGACCTGATGTCTAGAACAAGCACTCACAGCAAAGGTAATATCAAGCCTGGAAGCTGTTAAATACATTAAGGAACCAATCATAGATCTGTATAAGTGAACATTTACAGCTGGATCTGGTTCAATATTGTTCTTTGGTTTTGGAGCTTCATAAGGTGTAGTGGCAGTTCTGACATTTTCCATACCAAACTTCGTCAAGATGTCTCTCAATATTTATCCTGACTGATAAAAATACCATCAGGTTTCTGCTGAACTTGTAGACCCAAAAAGAAAGTAAGCTCCCCCATAGCACTCATCTGAAACTCTCCCTTCATTAACTCCTCAAACTCCCTGCACCAAGCTTCTTTAGTGGATCCAAAGATAATGCCATCCACATAAACTTGCACAAGAATGATGTCTCTGTTATTTTTCTTTAGGAAAAGTGTTTTGTCAATGGCACCTCTTCTGTAACCATGCTTCAGCAGAAATGCAGATAGCCTAGCATACCATGCTCTTGGTGCCTGATGAAGTCCATAGAGAGCTTTCACAACCTTGTAAACATGTTGTGGATGATCTGGGTCTTTAAAGCCTTTGGGTTGAGTGACATATACCTCTTCTTCTATCTCACCATACAGAAAATAACCTTTCACATCCATTTGATAAACCATGAATAGGATGCATAGGCCAAGAATATCCTATGTTCATTGGTGAAGACTTTGGAAGGAAGTCCTTCAACTAGACCAAGTTTAGAAAGTTTGTTGATGGTCTTGAAGTTCACATGAGCCATCCTTCTATGCCATTTTGTAGACTCATCCAGGGATGCTTTAGCCACCAAACAAGTTAGGTCACCTTCTGGTTGAACATCATTCAAGTTGAATGTGTATAGATTGTGATTTCGAGGAACTCTTAGCAGAATTGATGTATCTTCTGGTAGTTTGAAGTCTTTAGATAGCACAAGACATTCATCCTCAGAGAAGAATACTTTGTTCTTGGTGTCACAAATTTGTGAGACTGAGAACAAGTTGAAGTGTTGCAGTTCCTTTACATTGTACACATTCTCAAAATCCAGTTGAGGTGTTTTGATGGTACCTTTCCTAGTGATTCTACCATCACTTCCACCAAAAGTCACATTGCCTCCTCCTTGAATGGGTACAAAATTATGCATCATTTCTCTGTTTCCTGACATGCTTCTAGAACAACCACTATCAACAATGCCAACTTCCTTATGCTTAAGAGGATGATCCTACAACAACAACAAAAATATATACACAATATTAGTACACTATGGAGACTCAAGTCATTACTGACTTGAGCCTGCCTTGTGGATCATAGGATTTAGGCCATGTAGATGAAAAAGATCCACTATTGTTCTTGGACCTCCATTGAAAATTAGGTCCCTTTTTAGTCCTAGAACAACCTGCTGAGGGCTTCACAGCAGTACCCCAATTTCCCTTCCCATCATACATTGAGTCAACACATCCAGGCCAATAACCATTTTGAAAATATGAACTTGTTGGTTTCACATAAGGTCTGGCAACAGATCTTCTCCAAGGAGAAGGTTTATTAGTTGCTTGTGGAATAAAAGATGGTATATCATTAATATTTTTCCACATTGGTTTAGGTTTCTTTTGACCAGCACATGCACCCATTCTTTGCTCATGAAAATTACAATCCTTAATCAAGTGAAATTTACTTCAACAAACAAAACATGTCTTCTTTTTAGAAGATTTATTCAAAGTGAAAGATGTTCTATTACATGCAAAAGCATTCAATCCACAAAAATTAACAGAATTGTTTTTAACAGACTTAAAAGCATTATTGTGCAAAGAATTAAAAGACAAGTCTTCAGAGGAAACTGTCTTGGAAGTTGATTCCTCAGCAGCAACTCTAATAGGCTTGTAAGCAGTCTTGGGTGTAGGCTTGGGCAAGGTCTTGGGAAGATCTAACTTGTCATTTGAATCACACCTGGTAGTAGAAGTAGACCCTTGGTCAGAGGACTTGTCACTGTCACAACAAGAGACAAAGTCAGTAGATGAAGAATCAGGGTCTGACAAGTCTCTTGACTTTTTGCCATAAAGATGGTGTGATCCATCAAAGTCAACATTGAGGGATAGGTCAATGGGCATATGTTCTCCTCTAATGGGTCTAGAGACAGCATGTAATGTTCCTTCTTTAACATAATTAGCTAAACCTGCTGGTGTAGTTTTACGCCCATCATTCCTAGCTTCTAATCCTACATACTTTTGAAAACCTAAACCTATCGCTGAGGTCTCAGATTAACTACTATAGATATGTCTAGCTAGATTGTCACATGATATTAACCATTCGTTATGTCTAGCTACTTCCTTATCTAGTTTCTCTTTTAGCAATTGGTTTTCAGAAACTACATCAGATTTTTCTTTCTCAGTTCGTTTTAAATCAATTTTAGCACAATCTAAATCACTTTGTAACACCCTGATCTTTTCATCATAAGCCAATTGATTCTTTTGAAACCAAACTTTTTGTCTTTCTATTGTTTTTAAAGCCTGTTTATAAGCCTCAACTTCGACATAACATTCATTATATTTAGGTTTCAATTCATCATAGGCTTCTTTAAGTTCATTATATCGTTCACTGATGAGTGTCTAAATACTCATCATTTTTGTACCATCTAGACTGCAAAATCATCTGAAAACACTCAGAAATGCATCAAAATGATGAAAATATCACAAATCAGTGTTTTATGTGTTTTAAATACAAAAATATCAAAATCAGATGAAAAACGTATCAAGTTTGCAAAATTGGCAGTTTTAGTCCCCCAAGTTTCAAAAGTTGTCAAAAACAGTCCCTGGTAAATCAAAATAAAACAAAATGTCATTCAAGGTCCCTGAAATATTTTAAATTGTCAAAAATGGTCCTTGATTGAATCTTGGGTCAAATGGCAGAAAAGGTCCCTCAAGTTTGAAAAATGGCAAAATTAGTCCTTGGATATTTTAAAATGGAAAATAATCAAATATTATCCTTGTACTATCAAAGTTTGTCAAGTTTGGTCCTTTTGATAACATTGGAAAAAGTTCAGTTTTGATCCCTCAAGTTTGGTGGAATTGCAAATTTAGTCCTTATGTTACTTATTAAGCCAAAACCAAACCGGATCCTAAATATCAAACCCAATCCAACCCAGCTGGCCCATCTTGCATATCCAAGCCCAAAACCAACTTGACCCTTGACCCTTGAGCTCTTGACACTTGAGCCAGTCCACATCTATTTTGAACCCCTGTCATATCCCATTGTGAACTCCCTCTCGTATTAATAATACGGGGTCAACAAAAGTCAAACCTAGGCACTGTACATCCCTCTCACATAAACGCGCCAAAACCAGTGACTCCTCAAACCACCATGGTTTTCAATCCCACTTGCTCCTATCACCTCACCCCCACCTTACCTTGTCCCCCTCCACCTCCACATCTTCCAAACTTCATTTATTGATTGAAACCTGCTCAAACCTGCTTATAGACTTTTGGCGTCAAAAAATCCAAATGGATGGTTATGATGATTTGTGAAGATTCAATGGTCTAGATGAAGTGGGAAAGTTTCAGAGGTCAACAAGGAGTCTCTAAAGTCATTATAAAGAGAAGAAGAAGTAATGTGGATATCCATCTAGTGTAATTTTTATTTTCTTAGTCGTTTTTTTATCATTTTAAGCTTTCTAGTGTAAAACTTAGCTTTCAAGTACTGTTTTAATCAATCTCAGTGTATTGTGAATCCTTTTTAATAATCAATTTCAAGCTTTCAGTTTCAATTTCAGTATTTGCAAATTTCAAGTTCAAATTTTCAATATGTTTTGAATGTTGTTATTAGTTGTTGATTTGGACTGAGTAAGACCACATAAGCTCCCAGAAAGCTTATTAAAGCTTTTAGTAACTTTAAAAATCAGTTTAGAAGTTAAAAAGTAAAAATACCAAAAATACCAAATAAATAGTTAAAAATTCAAAAATCACAAGAAATGGTGATCAAAGCTGGAGCAGGGTGAATATTGGATTGCCCTGGGTTAGAGGCTTAGTGGTAAGCCTATAGGATTGGCCTTTTGATCTTGGTTCTGTGTTTTCAGTTGCATAGACTCTTGTAAGCTTTTAATTCAACTTTTGCATTTTACTGTATAAGCAAGTTTATTGCTTAAATCTTTGTATTTCTATGTTTCTTAGTTATAGTTAAGTTTAATTAAATAATAAAATCAGTTGTTTGTTCTTTTAAATTTGTAGTTAGCAAAAATCTCATTTTGACAGTTATAATAGCACATAGATCATTCTTGAGTTGTATGTTGTTGTTACTGTTATTTAGTGCTTATTCAGTCTTATTACATGATATTATAAGCTTCTTAATCAAGTTCATGGTCTTAATCTTTGTTAAGCTTTGAAAAGCTTCTTAACAGTCTTTAAAAAGGGTGTTTGGTTTAACTTGATTTACTGTGTTAGAGCTTTTGTTCTTGGTTGTTCTATGTCACCTTAGTACCCAATATCTCAGTTCAACAGAGAAAACCAATGGTCATTTGTTAAAAAAGTCAAAATCTCTTTAATCTCACTTAGTTGTTAACTGTTAAAGTTTTAGTTTGTCAATCTCTTCATATTAGCTTAAAACTTGTTAATCTAGCTTATTTCAACCTTATTATAGCTTAACATAACATAATCAGTAAGTAGTTTTGATTTAAAGTTCATAAAAGTCAACTTAGTTAGTTTTTATAAAAGTCAAATTTTCCATTTGGTCATTTTTGAATAAAATAGAATATTTTATATAGGGCTTAACTTTGAGTTTTATGTTTTGAGCTTTTGGGATATCAAAATCTAGTTGCTCAGCTTTAACCTAGTATTTTTTATATTTTCTGTTTAGCTTATTTAACTGCTTATTACTCAGCTTCTTTTGAGTACCTGTTCTGAAATGGTGCCCTGTGCACAGTTGAGTAGTCTAATTTGATAAGCTCCCACAGAGCTTATTAGTTGGTCAAAGCTTGTGATTCTTGGTTCTTTGGAAAGCTGACCTAGCCATCTTGAGGTCCCAAGCTTAAATTTCCATTTTCTAGCTTGTTTGCTAGGGCTGCAATAAGCTTAAACCTTGTCCCATTTCTGTCTTTTAACAATAAGGAGTCATAGTGCTTATTTTCTTTTTCCTAGCTTATCAGTATGCTTGTTTGTGTCTTTTAGCTTAATTTGAGTAGCATTAGCTTATTTGCATCTTATTTCAGCTTTTGTTTCAGCTTGTGAGCTTGTTTGAGCTTATATCTTAAAAATAAGCTTATAAGTCCACTGTTGAGCTTTTTAAGCTTCAAACAGCTTATTTTTAGTTTGTAAAATTTTTGTTTTCATAAAAGTAGCTTATAATCAGTAGTTAAATAGTTTTGAAAAAGAAAATCCACAAAAACATCATTTTTAATATAGTGATAGCGTTTATTTAATATTAATTAGCTTTTTGATTTTTCTTTTCAGCTTATTATTAAGTAAATCTAGTTTTTATATTTTTCTTAATTTTCTGTCATCATAAGTTATTTTTAGAAAAAGTTTCATAATTTTCTTAATCTGTTTAGTATTTATTAGAATTTTAAATAGTTAAAAGTATTAATTAATTAGTAATAAATAATTAAAAAGCATAAAAAATATCTTTTCAGTTTTAAAATTAGTTTTATAATATTCTAGATTTTTCTAAGTTAAAAATTTATTTTTCCAGGTTAATTTTATATTTTCTAGTAATTAAGTGTATTTTAAATAGTAATTAATTAATAATAAATAGATAAAAAGTGTAAAAAATATATTTTCAGTTTTAAAATTAGTTTTATAATATTTTAGATTTTTCTCAATCATAATTTCATTTTTCTAGCTTTATTTTGTATTTTCTTATATTTTAGAGTATTATTAAATAATTAAAAATAGTTTTTCATTAATAATAATTAAATAAATAGTTATAAAAATAATTTTCTTTTTCTAATAATTTTCTTTTATTTTTAGGATTTCAAAAATGTCATTTTCATATTTGTAGGTCTTTTATTTCTTTAAATTCACTTTTTATTTTGTACGTTTACGTAATTTAATATACGTACGTGTTTACGTTGGTCTTATCTGATTGTTGTACTTTCCAATTCTGTTTCCAAAATACATTCCAATCAATCAGTAGTGTAGTTATCAATCCAAATCCTTACTGATCACTATCCTTAGTGATCATTCTATCGTCTGAAAGTTTTGAAACACCATTGAGTCTCCGTGGGACTTAACGACCCGGGAATCCACTGTATTCTCCAGATCTTCATTGTATTGGTTTCTGAGCAGTTTTAAGTTTATTACGGTTAGCCATTCACAAGTGGCTAGCTTGTGTGATATAGCTTGACGGTTTGGAGACCAATCATTTACTACAACCAAAAACACAATTATGTACCTGAGAGATGCCCATTAAGGCAACTTGATCATGCCTATCCTCTGAAGTACAGCTAGCCAGCAATCCAATATTCTCCGAACCAGGACCTTCATCATTATCAGGCTCATGCAGATTCCAATTGACATGGTCATCCATAGTGACAAGAGCTGTGGAGGGTCCAGCCTTCGAAGTTCCAGCTTCCTTTTGAATCTGCTGATAGGAAGAATATCTCACCTCATCACCAGCCTTCCTATCCTTGCATTCTCTAGAGAAGTGACCCATCTGCCCACAAGTAAAGCACTTGACCTTGCTTCTGTTAAATCTTGCTGGATCTCTTCCCTGGAAACCAAACTTTCTCCCAGATTTACTCTCAAACTTCTTGATGTTCATTGAGAGCATAGCCAGTTGCCACTTCAAGTTCATCTCTTCCATGTCAAATGGATCCATCTGTTCAAGGTCCTCAAAAGCTAGTTGCTGCTGAGTGTTATAATCAGCAACAAAAGAGTGAATCACATCTTCCAGTACACCACTGGATTTAGGTTGAGAACTTGATGAAGTTGTAGTGTAGGATGATGATGCTGAGGAAACAGGACTTGGAGCATAAGTCATCCTATTTGAGGAGGCCCCAACAAAAGCTGTGTGACTAGGAGTGGATGAACGAAATGGACTTCTCACATCAAGCTCAAGAGATTTAAGTCTGTTGTATAGTTCATCAAAAGTGAGCATATCCAGCCCACCTTTAGCTTTTAGGGCAATGCTTACTTACAACCAAGATGAAGGTAAACATCGCAAGAACTTTGAGTTGCAGTCATCATTATCTGGCTTTTCCTTCAGCTGATCAATTGACTCAATATCTTATGAAACCTGTCATACCCCTTGTGGATACCTTCCTCTTCAGAGATTTGGAATTCTTGAAACTGTTGTTTTAGCATTGATTTCCTCATTCTCCTTGACTCCTCATTCCCACCAAACCTAGCTGTTAGGAATTAGAAATTCCCAGTATTAAAGAGTCGGTCACCTCAAGTATATGTAATCATTAGAAAGCTCGTAGTCATAGTTCTTTTAAGTTAAGTAGTAATTTAGTTAAGTAACACCGTGGAGGACGGACGGGTCTTTACCCACTGTATGCCTGATCCACAGCCCAAAGTGTGGCGAGTTATGTAAGACTATAAATACTCTCTACCTTGCAAGGTAGAGAGTTGGAGCTCATAATAATATCTTTCACTTTCTCTCACTAAGTTCCCTAAACCTCTAACTTTCTCTCTCTAGAATTCCATCTTATTCGCCACCTTGTGTTATGGTTTGATGTGTATGTGAAAAGTTATATCTTACAATTGGTATCAAGAGCCATGGTTAGATCATATCTTGCACATCTTTGGATTTATAGTGGTTTTTAGGTGGTTTTTGAGTTTGAAAAAGTTTAGTGGTTTTTGCATCATTTGGTTGATTTCTTGTGTTAAAGTTTGAATTTTGTTGGTACTTTTATGTTTAGAATCATCAAAAGTGTTTAGGTTTTCATTTGGTAAGCTTGAATCATCTTGGTTGGGTTGTTTTTGGATTGAAATGTGAAGGTTATTTGGTTTTTCAAGCTAGCGACTTAGCTCTCGGACTTGTTTTCTTGGTAGCGACTTACTTCAGAGTTTTGTAGCGACTTACAGTTATAAAAGCTAGCGAGTTAGAGCTAGCGAGTTAAAGTACAAGTAGTGGAATCTCCACTACGGTTAGCGACTTGTGGTAGCGACTTAGTCTGTAGCGAGTTGCTCTTTAGCGACTTGCATATCTAGCGACTTGTGTAGCGAATTACTGCACAAATTTGGCTAGCGACTTAGTCTGTAGCGAGTTACTACTTAGCGACTTGCTTTTCTGTTGGCGACTTGGGACTCTAGCGACTTAGACGTGTAGCGAGTTAAGGGTTAGCGACTTAGGGCACTAATTTCTAGCGACTCAGTGCATTATTTGGTAGCGAGTTAGCACTTTATCATCTAGCAACTTGAGTGATTGTTTACGGTTTTCTCTTGATTTAGTAAAATCCCGTGAAAGAATCTATTTCCCGGTTTAATCATAGAGTTATAAAATCCCGTATAATCTGTTAACATGTCTACCAACATTCCCACTGTTCCCACTGTCATCTCCACTGTTGCCGAGGATGTTCAAGCAGCTGGCTCAGATACTCGTCCACCAATGCTTGACAGAACTGACTACGATTCTTGGGCTCAACGAATCAGATTGTATTGCCTTGGAAAGGAAAATGGTGTAAACATTCTCAAATCCATTGATGAAGGACCATATCGGGTGGAAACGACTAGAGACATACTTGATACTAATGAAGATGGTACTCCTGTCTACGGAATGGACAGACCTAAGATGTACAATGAGCTTGATAATGAGGAGAAAAAGAGATTCGATGCAGATATCAGGGCTTCAAACATTGTTCTTCAAGGTCTTCCTAAAGACATCTACAAGCTGATCAATCATAACACTGATGCAAAGGCTGTTTGGGATAACGTTAAGATGCTTCTCTCAGGTTCAGAATTAACTATGGAAGACAGGGAATCCCAACTCTATGATGAATTTGAGCACTTCAAGATGAAACCAGATGAGAGTGTCTATGAGTACTATGTGAGATTTCATAAGTTAGTGAATGACATGAGGAACATCAAGATGACTATGCCTAACATTCAGTTGAACTCAAAATTTGTGAACAACATGAATCCCGAATGGCACAAGTTTGTTACCGCTGTGAAGCTCACTAAAGGATTGAAGAACACAAACTATGAGCAACTCTATGCCTTCCTCCTTCAGAATGAAAGACATGCCATGTTTGAAAAATTGATTCTCAATCAGTTCAAAACTAACCCAGGAGAGACAAGCTCGTCTAATGATTCAACTGCCTTCTACTCAAACATTGGAATCACAACCAAAGCATCACAAGTCATACCCTTGGGTAATGGTAATCACAAACTCATCCCTGATCCTCAGTTCAAACAAGCTGATGCTGATGCACACGTGGGTAACATCATTAATCAACTTGCTCTTCTCATTAGTCAAAACATGAATTCTCTTCCACAAACCAACAACAACCTCAGAACTGCATCTAACCCACATAATCAAGCCACTATTAAAGATGGAAGGATCGTGGTGCAACCAGTTCAGGAAAGACAGTATGAACAGGGACGAGGTGGAGCTGGGAGAAGTTATGTTGGAAACCAGAATCGAGGAAGGAATGGTAACCCAGGTCAAGCCAAGCCAATCAAATGCTTTAACTGTGGTGGTGAGGGACACTTTGCAAGGAACTGCACATCTCCAAAGCGTCCACAAAATGCCGAATACTTCAGAGATAAGATGTTGCTGGCTCAAGCTCAGGACAATGGTGCTACTTTGAATGAAGAGGAACTGCTGTTTCTTGCTGAAGGCAATGCCAAGACCTATGATGCAGATGTAGATGAGCAGCCCATTCAGGAGATAGGTCACAATCATCAAAATGCCTTTCAAGTCGGTGACTGCGATGCTTACGACTCTGATGTGGATGATGGACCTACTGCACACACAATATTTATGGCTAGCATCTCTCCCATGGTGTCTCCCAAGGTCACTTCTTCACCACAAGCTGGCCCATCAAAGGACAAACTCATCTCTGAGGTATTAAAGCTATATGATGATGCTGATGTGCAACAGATGCATGACAAAGTACAACCAACCGAAACTTTTGAATCAAATATTGAAAATACGGGTAATATCAATATTGTCCCATATGATCAATACGTGAAACAAAGTGAAAGTGAAGTTGTACCTAGTGATGCATCTTCTGCAGTCAACAATGACTATGTCTTTGATGAATACACTGCATGTGCTCCTGATGATTCCATTATCTCTGAACTAAATGCCTATAAGGAACGTGTTGCCATTTATGAACAACGTGCAAAATTTGAGTTGACCACTCGTGAGCAGGAAATGGATGACCAAGTGCGTACAGTAATTAGAAAAAGTAATTTTAGAGAAGAAGTATTGAAACAAGAATTAAATTCTTTGCAAGAAAAACTTTCTAAAACAGCTAAGCAAAAACAAGAACTTCAAGAAAACGTGAAAATGCTTAAGCAAGAATTTAATGTAAAAGAATCAAAGCTCTTAAGAGATTTTTCTAATCTGAAAACTTTGAAAAACAAACTTGAAAACAAGTTGTACATACAAGGAAACACCATTCAGACTGCTCACATGGTCACCAAACATCGAGTCTTAAGCGATAAGCATAGCATTCCCCTTGTTGAGGAACCAAATCCAGAGGTAATCAAAAAGGCTAGAAATGCTCATAAGGTGATTTATGATGGTAATGAAATTCTTAAGCCTAGGCAGAAACCTAGTTGCGTTGAGTGCACTGAGGAAGATAAGAAATCAGATGAAGTCACTAGGGAAAGGATGAACAAAAAACTAGATGACCCTAAATGCAAAGAGAAAAAAAATAATTATCTCTCCTCACGATTACAAAAAGGAAAACTGGATTGCATTAAACAAGTTTAAGCCTCAGACTTTGTTGACTCCCGAACAAGTCTTCTGGAAAATGGATTTAGATAAGCAGAAAGCCGAAAATATTGTAGAAACAAACCTTCCCCTTCGGAAAATGCCTAGAGCAACTGTGTATCCTCCTAATACACCTATGCATCTTGTACCTAGAACAATTGCCACTAAAAGCAAGACATTAATTAGCCAATACGTTATATTCCAACTATTTGTTGATTTTGAAAAAACTTGCAAGAAAAGGATCACTCCCACTGGTATAACTGAAGGTGAAAGAGGCTTTGAACAAATGAAAGAATGTTATTTAACTGAGGTCATGCCTTTCTTTAAACTTCTAAAAGATCACTTTGAGAGTCTTAAAAAGGGGGTAGAAGCTGATATTAAGGGTATGGAAAAGGAATTTGATGCAATGGTTGCTGAAGTTAGTGATTATGAGCGTGCACTAAAATATAATGAGATTGAGAGAAAGAACTTGCATACATTAAATGAGAATCTTATTACTGAATGTGTTGCTCAAGATGTGTTTTTCACTGCTTCAAATTGCTCTATTAATGCTTCCAAATTTCATGAATTATCTGTGGCCCTGAAAGTCTCCCATGATCGTGTCATTGAGCTTGAAAAAACTAATTCTAAACTAAATGAGAAAATTGAACTGGATGATCATGACAATTTGGTTAAACATTTCTCTAAACTAGAAGTTGAGTATTTTAATCTACAACTAAAATATCAACATCTCAAAGAAAATGTCAAAACTTCAAATATCAAGACATCTTCAGATGCTCCAGAGTTTGATGCAGTTTTTCAAATTAACAAACGAGATGAACAGATTCAAGCTCAGTGTAACACGATCAGAAAGTTGAAAGCCCAAATCTCTCAATTAAAGGGTCAAACGAACAATATGACAGGATCCCAAATGCCTCCTTCTTTAGATTCTCAGAATTCTCAAACGTTTCATCTCCAAAACCTAGTAAATGCTTTACAAAAGGAAAACGAAAGTTTTCTAGAAGAGAATGAAAAGGTTAAACGTCATTTCAATGAGTTGTTTGAATCAATTAAAGTCACTCGTAACAAAAACAACGAACAAATAACTTCATTGCAAAAGGAAATTGAGAATCTGAAGAGTCAGGTAAAAGGGAAAATGCCAATGATCAATGAGGAGAATGTTGTATCTAAGGTTCACTCTGGCAATAAATCTGCTTTATCTGTGACATATGTCCCCCCTCACCTAAGGAACAACAAACTTGCCATTCAAACATATTTCTCATCCCTCAAGGATTGCTTAGAATGCCTGCGCGAGATTGTTGAAGAGGATAAGCTAGAGAAACCTCATGATAATGCAATTGGACATGCATGCTTATATGCCAAACGATCTCAAGAAATCTTAGAATGCTTGATTGCCATATGCCCAAAGACATTAGGTGAAAGAGTTAACCCTTTGATTCCATGCTCAATGCCTAAGGCCAAATATGAGATGCACTCGATTCCCAATGTTTTGAATGAGAGTCGTAGTGTACCCTTGAGTAATTCAGATTCTAGATCTGTCAATACTAGGAAAGTGAACTCTAATGTGCCTTCTAGGAGTACCAATCTCAGTACATCTAGCTTTATGAAAGTGAACCGTAGTGCACCTGCATGTAGTTCAGATCCCAGCACATCTAAACAGGTGGTGCAAAGAGTAGTAAAACAAACTAATGTTCCCATTCCCTCTACAGGAGTAATCAGTGACATTAAAGGAAGCAGGTCAAAGTCTCAAGACAATACAAGGAATGATAGGACCTCTCAAGCTAAGAATGTGCACTGGAAGAAAGTAGAAGAACAATCTAGGAACCTTAAGTTTGAATCGAATAAAACGAATCGTGTTGATTCTAGTATTAGCCATAAGCGTACTGTAATTAATTCGAATTCTGATACTATTTGCAAACCTTGTACTGATGATTGCTTGAATTCTGTTTCTAATCATGGATGTGATGTCAATGCTTTGCCTAATGATGTTAATTGTCCAGTTAATATTGTTAATGCTAAAATTCATGCTAAAAAGGCTAAAAGGCAAAAGCGAAAGAAAGTTAGAAAACAATGGAAACCCACAGGAAGAACATTCAGCAGAATAGGTTCTCATTGGATACCTGTTGGTCATAAGACCAATCAGATAATGCCCACTAGAAAATGGATGCCTACTGGTAGAACTATTCCCTTAAGAAGTGGTCACACTGTAAACAGGACTAATACAGACACTAGTATTGCATCTACTCATAATGATTCCATTACCTCATTGTCTGATATGAATGCTTCTATTTCTGATGTGGGTGTTCCAACTGTTGCTACTAACCAAATGGAACCCATTCTTGCATGGGGATCCCAATTATCCAGTTATCCATTCTTGTCTGTGTTCAACTGCAGATCGTTCAAATCGTTCTGTGGTACCTGGACTCAGGCTGTTCCAAGCATATGACTGGAGACCGGTCATGGCTCATGAACTTCGTGAGCAAATTCATCGGGACTGTTAGATTTGGTAATGATCATTTCGGTGCTATTATGGGTTATGGAGATTATGTTGTTGGTGATAGTGTCATCTCCAGAGTGTATTATGTGGAAGGTTTAGGACATAATCTGTTCTCTGTTGGTCAATTCTGTGACTCTGATCTAGAAGTAGCCTTCAGAAAACATACATGCTTTGTTAGAGATCTTAATGGTAAGGAACTGTTGAATGGAACTCGTGGCTCAAACCTTTACACTATCTCTATCGATGACATGATGAGAGCTTCACCAATCTGCTTGTTATCAAAGGCTTCAAAAACAAAGTCTTGGTTATGGCATCGTCGTCTCAATCACTTGAACTTCGGCACCATCAACGATCTTTCCAGAAAGGACTTAGTTGTAGGTTTACCTAGACTAAAGTATGAAAAGGATCATCTTTGTTCAGCATGTCAATTGGGAAAAAGCAAGAAGTATGCCCATAAACCCAAACCTACTAACTCTGTCACAGAAGTTCTTCATATGATTCATATGGATTTATGTGGACCAATGAGGGTGCAGAATATCTTTGGGAAGAAATATGTGTTAGTTGTGGTTGATGATTATTCTAGATTCACCTGGGTCAAGTTCTTAAGGACAAAGGATGAAACTCCTGATATCATCATCAAACTCATCAAACAACTGCAGGTTAGACTAAACAAAACTGTCAGAATTATCAGAACAGACAATGGAACTGAGTTTGTCAACAAACAACTTAGTGAATTCTATGAAAGCGTTGGAATCAGCCATCAAAGAAGTGTTCCACGAACCCCTCAACAGAACGGTGTAGTTGAAAGACGAAATCGTACTCTTGTTGAAGCTGCTAGAACAATGCTGATCTACTCAAAGGTTCCAATGTTTCTCTGGGCTGAAGCAATTGCCACTGCATGCTACACACAAAATCGTTCCCTGATTCACACCATTCATGGAAAAACTCCATATGAACTTGTCCACAACAGAAAACCTAATCTATCTTTCCTTCGTGTGTTTGGTGCCTTGTGCTATCCAACTAATGAGGGTCAAGACTTGGGCAAACTTAGAGCTAAAGCTGACATTGGAGTATTTGTAGGATATGCACCAAACAAAAGGGGATACCGGATCTACAACAAAAGAACCCGAAATATCATGGAAACAATTCACGTTACGTTTGATGAGCTGACCGGTCAAATGGCTCCTGGACACTCCAGCTCAGGACCCGCACTTCAAAACAGTCCTATTGGTTCATCCCTTGTTCCAAACTCCTCTCAAGAAACGCCATATGTACCTCCATCTGAAGATGATGTAAAGAAATTGTTTGATCCAATGTTTGATGAACTGTATGAGTCTACTACTAATGAGGTGCTGATCCCTACAACAGAGGATGCTCATATTCCAGTAAATGAAGTCAATCCTTCAGTCTCAATATCTTTAAGCCAAGAAGCACCTGCTGCTGATCCTTCAGTTTCATCAACAAATCATCATTCTTCAAATGTACATCATGGAAATGTTTCTGACATCAACAATGAAGTTAATCCCTTTGCGACTCCTGAAGATGCTCCATTTGAAAACATATTTGCTACTCCTGAATCATCATCAGAACCATCTTCTTCAGAAGACATCGACTCAGCTACCTCAGTTCCTCAGCAAATACCACATGAACACCTCAGAAAATGGACTCACGATCATCCATTAGACAACATCATTGGTAATCCCTCTCGTCCTGTATCAACCCGGAAGCAACTCGCAACCGATGCCTTATGGTGCTTCTTCAACTCCGTACTATCTAAGATCGAACCAAAAGACGTTAAAACTGCCATGAATGAAGATAGCTGGTTCAATGCTATGCAAGATGAAATTCATGAGTTTGATCGTCTTGATGTATGGGAGTTAGTACCTGCTCCAGACTGTGCTATGATTATAGCTCTAAAATGGATCTTCAAAGTAAAACTTGATGAGCATGGTGATGTGTTGAAAAACAAGGCTCGATTGGTTGCTAAAGGATATCGTCAAGAGGAGGGTATAGACTTTGAAGAATCATTTGCTCCTGTTGCTCGAATCGAGGCAATCAGAATCTTTTTGGCTAATGCTGCAAGTAAGAACATGGTGGTATATCAGATGGATGTAAAGACGGCATTTCTGAACGGAGATCTTAAAGAAGTCGTCTACGTCAGCCAACCTGAAGGATTTGTGAATCAAGAGTATCCTACTCACGTTTATCGTTTGAAGAAGGCTCTTTACGGTTTAAAGCAAGCTCCAAGGGCTTGGTATGATACACTCTCAAAGTTTCTTCTTTCAACCGGATTCAGCAAAGGAGCAGTTGATCCTACATTGTTCACCAGGAAGTCAGGCAAACATTTAACTCATGTTCAAATTTATGTTGATGATATTATTTTTGCCTCGACTGACCCAATGGAATGTGATCGTTTTTCAAATGAAATGAGTTCAAAGTTTCAAATGTCAATGATGGGACAAATGTCATTTTTCTTGGGATTACAAATTTCTCAAAGTCCCGGAGGCATTTTCATAAATCAATCTAAATATGCAACAGAGATTTTAAAGAAATTTGGATTTGATTCAAGTGACCCTGTTGACACCCCCATGATTGACCGAACCAAACTAGATGAGGACCTCTCAGGGATCATGATTGACCAAACTAAATATCGAAGTATGATTGGATCCCTGATGTATCTCACTGCTAGTAGACCAGACATTTTGTTCTCTGTGTGCATGTGTGCTAGATACCAGGCTAAGCCTACCAAAAAGCACCTTGAAGCAGTCAAACGGGTCTTTCGGTATCTCCAAGGAACCATCAATATGGGACTATGGTACCCGAAAGACACCGGTATGTCACTAACGGCCTATGCAGATGCTGATCATGCAGGTTGTCAAGATACACGTCGAAGTACGTCAGGAGGTGCTCAGTTTTTGGGTGATAAGCTTGTGAGCTGGTCTTCAAAGAAGCAAATGAGTACTTCTATTTCCTCTACAGAGGCTGAATACATAGCCATGTCATCTTGTTGTGCTCAAATCTTATGGATGAGATCTCAATTATCTGACTATGGCTTTGAATTCAACAAAATCCCTCTGTACTGTGATAATAAAAGTGCTATTGCTCTCTCATGCAACAACGTTCAACACTCAAGAGCAAAGCATATCGACATTCGACATCATTTCATCAGGGAACAAGTTGAAAAAGGTGTGGTGGAACTATATTTTGTGAGGTCTGAATATCAATTAGCTGACATCTTCACCAAAGCTCTTCCAAGAGAACGTTTTGAGTTTATTCTTCCACGTCTCGGTTTGAAAAGCCTTCAACCAGAAACTCTCAAACGTCTTCAGGAGGAAGACGAGGAGTAAAGGTCTATCTTCATCTATCTCTTGTATATATCTATTCAAAAAATCAAATAGAAAAATATAAAACCTTCAAAATCCATAAAAATTTAAAAAAAAAAAAAAAAAAAAAAAAAAAAAAAAAAAAATTCGAAAAATCTTCAAAAATATTGTCTTTTTGTCATTTTTCTCTCGATTCGATAATATCTACGGTCTTTGTGCTGTCATTCAAAGAATGACACGGGTCTTTAGATATTGTTCGAATTTTATATAAAAAAAAAAAAAAAAAAAAAAAAAAAAAAAAAAAATCAAAAAAATCAAAAATATTTTTGGGAGAAAGAGAAAATAATGGTTTATTGTCATCTTCAGGCAATAACCCGGTTTTAAAGAAAGAACAGAGCCATGTTTTACCATGTTTTCAAATCCTATGCTCTGATTCTATAAACTCCTATCTGCTGAAAACTAAATGCTTTGAAAAATAACTCAATCTCTATTTTTGATAATCATCAGGACTTATTTGTCAAAATCTCTATCTCTCAATCAACAACCTACGTCATTGATTGAGGGGGAGAATGATTTCAATTAAATTAAAAAGTTATTTGGCATTAAATTGTTTTCAAAAGATATACATGCATGTTTTATAAATGGAGTTTAAAGTCTTAAAATCCGATCCTTATCAGTTCAAACGCTTTCACAATCATGTCACAATTCTCCTTAAAAAGCTTTCAAAATCAATTTAAATCTATACGAGATCACAAATCTCAAATGATTTGATAATTGTGATCGGGGGAGAATGTGTGATTTAAATTAGATTTAAACTGATAATTAGGTAAATGGTTATAAACGGATGTACATGCTATCCTGGCCACATGTGACAAACGATTTCAAATTTTCATGCACATGTTGAGGGGGAGCATCTATCTTAAACCTTTGATTTGAAACGTGATCATTTATCCCAATGTGCAGGTTCCCTCTAGTATGTGCAAAACTCTTTTCAAACCTCGAGGCACATATTGAGGGGGAGCAAATTCATGGAAACCTCATCCTTCCCGGAAATGCTATACCTACTTGATCTGTTGAGGGAAGTGATGTTGATATCTTTTAGAAAATGGTAATCAAAAGAAGTTAATTCTTTCTCTTGCCTCCGTGTGCAAAACATTTCCAAATACTTGATGCACATGTTGAGGGGGAGTTCTCGTTCTAAAAATATCAAAAACAATTCAGGTACAAAAAGCTTTGATAATATATCACAAGTATCTGAATTGATTTTCAAATGGTTTTTCAATTGGATCCAATGGCAGATGAACAATACCAAATAGTCCGACCAACTTTACTTTATGTACGGTGATATAAGGATGATAAGGTTAGGTATTGGTTCCCATGATCTGCCAGAACCGGAGGGATCTACCCAGGGACAATCCACTAGTTAGTGTAGAAGTCCTTAGGTATGATGATAAAAGGAGAAAAATGAGATAAGGGAAGAGTGCGGACTGAGACAGAGCTAGTACTGGAATAAACCCAACAAGGTTCTAGCTATGAAGTCTTGGTAAGCACTGAAGGGGTTGAAGAATTAAAAAGAATTGAATGAGAAAAGGGTGAAAACAAATAGCCCTCCATTGATTCAACCTTAGGGCAGAAACCGGGTTCAATTCATATGCTACTGATGGTAACATCGGTATTGAAGACAAGACGTCATGGACCCAGTGACGCACTGCACTTCAACTTCCCAAACCACTCAAGTTCCTCTTAAAAGGACTTGTTTCATTCTCACGGGGAACCGACATTATCTATCGACTTTCTCTTAGAGATGGTTGATATTGAAGAAGGAGACCCTCTCCCTAGTCTCCGTTATAGGATCCAAATATGCACAAATTGAGTCTAGAGCCTCGAGATCATCAATAAATCTCATTAGGACACTTTCAATGAAGACTCTCTGTTTCACACAATGTGGAAAGAGAGATTATATCTTGAGTCCTACGCATTATCCTTGTGGTATTGCCAGAACATCTGAGTGATGTGTTTAATATTCACGATGAAGATGGAAAGCCTTCTGGAGGCAACATCAAACAAGCTCCTGGTAGGTGGCATGTGAGATCTATCATATAGATCAACCATGTGACAACTGAACAGAAACAATGGGGCGATTCAATTTCTTGAATCAATCCTGGTTCAGGTTAGGGATTGACGGATACCTTTGAAAAACCGGTCTTTGTGCTTATAAACTCTTTACTTTAGCACATCGACCGTGTACTCATTTTTCAAACCAAAAGGTATTTTTATGATTGATAATTGATTTTCAATAAAACCTTCGTTGTATTGCAAAAACAACTTCTATTGAGCAATACACGATTGTTTTTCAAATCTCTTTTCATCAATCAGTGGACTTAAAATTCACTGGTTCACTCACTCCGTGTTGTCTTCTTTGAGACGTTCCGGTTTGAGAACAGCTAGAACAGCTGCGAAACCCTGTCAAGGAAATTCTTAGGAATCCTACCTGATCACAGGCAGTACTTGTACTGATCAACGGGGAACCGTGGGCCGTGTACCTCAATTCATCGAAAGTGATCAAAGACACTTTCGTGCGATTTGTTGCTAACTGTTGTATGCAGGTACGCCCGAAGTTTGCAGCTGATCAGAATGAAGCGGTCAATCCATAGCCGCATGCTCACTTAACACATTCATCTCTAAAGAAATCATGATTAGTGCATCAATGACTCTGATATTTTCACTCCATGCTTCTGCTACGCTGCTGCCAATATCATGACTCAACAAAAGCTTCCGCTACTCTGATGAGAAGAAATCATGATCCAAAATGTGAGCATGTCGGTCCCAAAGTCACAACACCACAATGGATGTCTCAGAGATTGTTGATAGCTGATGATCTCAAATGATGGCTCAAAATTATCATCACATGGATCAGTAAAAGACCTCCACTTGGAACAACCAAACATGCAATGTGAAGAATCAATGACGACGAGCTTATGAGCAAAGGACTACATCAAGAATGCAAGATCAACTATTAATGTAAAATCTATTTGTATTCAATGTAATTTTTGATGTATAATTGAGGTGACCTCCCTTAGGGGGAGATTGTTAGGAATTAGAAATTCCCAGTATTAAAGAGTCGGTCACCTCAAGTATATGTAATCATTAGAAAGCTCGTAGTCATAGTTCTTTTAAGTTAAGTAGTAATTTAGTTAAGTAACACCGTGGAGGACGGACGGGTCTTTACCCACTGTATGCCTGATCCACAGCCCAAAGTGTGGCGAGTTATGTAAGACTATAAATACTCTCTACCTTGCAAGGTAGAGAGTTGGAGCTCATAATAATATCTTTCACTTTCTCTCACTAAGTTCCCTAAACCTCTAACTTTCTCTCTCTAGAATTCCATCTTATTCGCCACCTTGTGTTATGGTTTGATGTGTATGTGAAAAGTTATATCTTACACTAGCCTTGACTGCCATCCAAATGTCCTTTGCATCCTGCATGTAGTGAAAGTCACCCAAGTGATCCTCAGGTATAGCCTGAAGAAGAATAGTTCTGACTTTATTCTCTCTCTGGACAGCCAATATCTCTTCAGCAGATTTGGGAGGAAGGATGGTAACCTTACCATCAGGATCTGTGATATGCCTCTTCAAACTGTTCCCCTTCTTCACAATTTCCCAGAGATTCCAATCAATGTTGGAGATCCAGTTCTGCATCTTCATTGCCCACAAATCATACTCCTCCTTCTTTAGGTATGGGAACTTTTCATTGCTGTTTGAGAAACTAAGTTGTTGCAGAGATGTGTTGTTTTGGTTGTTGGTGACTTCAATTTCATCATCTGATCCAGGCATGGTGAAGGTTGTTTTGGTTGTATGGGTGTAAAAATAAGACTATTCTTAGTATCGTAGAGTCTCTCCCGAGGCTCTGATACCACTTGTAGAATCTAAAGACCTTGATAGATCTTAGAGCACTCGTAGATCGATAGTAATGCTTATGTAATCACAAACACACTATAAGACAGTCTCTATAACTTGTATTCAAGCGGAAATTAAACACAAGAACAAACACAAATAACTAAGAACACTTTGATCCTCTATGGATCTTTTAATAATACTAAAACTTTGTTTTTCAACTTGTACATAACTCATACTATTGTGTTCCTTTTATACACAAGGAACCCTAACCCGTTTCCCAAGAAACGTATAAACATAAAACTAAATAAGATATACAATATAACTTCCTAATAAAGCTCATGCATATCCTAACTAACTATAGAATACGCGGAATATCTATCTCCGCAGAAACCATCTACACGGTTTCATTACTTCAGCAGAATTAAGTCTTCAGCAGATTCCACAACTCTTCAGCAGAATCTTCAGCAGTAATCTCAGCATAATTCATACTTAGTAGAATTCCCAACAGTTAACAAGGGACTTAATATGATACAAGCTCGGACAAGTTTTGCAACACGATTTTACTACGAGGGCTAAATGTGAAAAATAGCCAAACTATTGGAAAAAGTTCCAGATATATTTTAGAATTACTAAATGTCGGTTTACAGGAGATATATACTCCCTCGCATTCACGATTTAGAGAAAAGAAGAAGCAAGAGAAAAATACTTTCTTCACTTTGAAGAATTCTTTACATATCATGATGTTTATCAATTTCTATCAAGGAACTACGCAGTTAAGCGTGCTCGTGCGAGAGTAGCACTGGTATGGGTGACCTACCGGGAAGTCTCACACGAGGGCCACAAAAGCAAAGCCGTGAGCCACAAGGGCAAAGCGGACAATATTGTGTAACAGTAGGCGGGATATTACAATTCTTGGCCAATCTGTTGTTATTTACTTGATAATAACTTAGAATGATGTTGCAAATTGATATGGTGAGTTTGGACTTTGGTTTTGGTTAATAAATCCCATTTCGGCAAATGAATGTATGTCCTAGAGGTCCAAGTGCAGTTAAGTTTGGTCCATTTTGTATGCATACACATAGATGATAAGGTCATGGTAACTGAGTAACACATCAAAATAATTTAACTGTTTGTCGTTATAAATCAACTGGCTGGTATGAATGTTGGCTACTTGGCCACACAGAATTACGCAGCTTCTAATTGTGGTTGGGCCGTTGGGGTGTTGCTTTGTACGGTTTGCATACCGAGGTATTTCCAGCACAGCTCATGTAGGCCACTTAGATTCTTGGAGCATCAGCAGCCGGTAAACCTACATAAGCTTTACCACTATGAAAAACTGATATAATACATCAAGTTAATTAGATTTGACTTGTGAGGTCAAGACGGTCACTTTCATTCTGTTATTCAGTTCTTGTAGAAAGCAATGTGAACTAGATCTATCTTATAGCAAACAGTGTATACAGAGAATTCATTGTGCTAAGATCATGATTACACCGCACTAATTTTGAACTTGAGAAGCAGAAAGTTTGACCTCAAAAGTCAAAATCATTTCCAAACTTTTGTAACAAGGTCACTTGCCTTTATATGTGATTGCACTATTGAGCTTCTTTCTTCAATAGATATATCCAATACATTCCCAGCTAGATGGAGGCACAACTAAATCTATAAGCTTCCAGTTTTCGTTTTATAACAGACAGGCACATGGAGGCCGAGTTAAAACAAAATTATATGCCAAACTACACATTGGACCAAACATTTTTAAGTGACATCTATTTACTCACCTCTAATGTCATTATCATATTACCATTTATTAGTTGGTGCTTTTAGGCCTGGCATATTTATGTGCCTTTATGACTTTATGGAGTCCTCAATTGCCCGCCTTGCATCGATCAAGTACCTTAAAAACTGGTTGTAGTCCTAGGGGAAGCTACTTTCTACCAAACCTGAACGCTTCCTCAGAACCTAAGACCTAAGGAAAAGATATGTGAGCATGTCCCAATTAAAAGAAATTGCCAAAACATTTCTCTCCCTTTCTATTACTGTAAGGGACATAAATAGTAAAATTTGAGGATTCTTGTACATGCAACATTGTAAGGTTTCTAAACTTCAAACCGTATAAAAATCAACATTTATTTGAGGATTCTGTCAGTATGGTTGTTTCAGTATCCTGGTTGGGCCTGTCCATACCAGATTATCGTTTTTATTGCTGTAAAACCCTAAAATCATAAACGCGTGAAAAGACTATTTTGCCCCTCAATTTAATATTTATAAAATACGTAAAACACGTCAAGCTCATCAAATACGTTTATAACCTAACTAGTAAATATGTAATTTGTACAAGATAAATGAAACCGATTACGCTTACGTTTAAAAAAAAACATTGTACACGTCTATACGTTTTTGTAATGGGCCGAATTTTTATTTAATACACAAATGCATGACAAGTAAATGTAAAAAGCCCAACTAACTTGGCCATTGGCCCATGTCTTCTTTTGTTCGGATAAAACAAACCGTGTAACCCCCTCCCTCATTTTTTTTTCGTGACTTTCGTTGCAACTAAGAAAAACCCTAGTTTTCCCAAAGTGACGGCAACAAAAGTCTCTTCCCCATCCCATCCGAAATTCTAAGCAAGAAGGTGTTCAAAGGAGACCTTGGTCGTGTGGTGATTCTGTCGTGATGTTCTAGGGCAAAGAAGGCATGGTCGTGGGACAAGAAAGCCTTGGTCGTGGGGTTTATATTGCTGTCGTGAGGATTGAAGCCAAGGAGAGGCTGTCGTGGGCTTTGGTAGCCTTGGTACTCGTCTTCTTTTCACGCACACGCCACAAGGATTCATTGAAGAAGACGTGGCGTCGTATCTTCGTGTTCGTTCATTCATTTGCTTTTCCCTCATTTGCGTTAAGGTACAGATATTCTGACCTTTTTAGTAAAGGTTTTCTCATGATCTCCTTGTCTCGTCATTTCCTTATGCTTATTAGGATTCCCTATGCCATTGCTATGATTCCCTTCTGTTTATGTGAATCTCTGTTTGTCTGAACTTCTGTTTGTTGAACCTTGCTATGTTTGAGTATGAACTTCTGATTATGAACATCTGATTATGAACGTATGATATGTGACTGTGATATGAACCTTTGATTTCTGAACATTTGATATGAACCCTTTCTGA
Source organism: Chrysanthemum seticuspe (assembly GCA_019973895.1). Classification (NCBI taxonomy): domain Eukaryota; kingdom Viridiplantae; phylum Streptophyta; class Magnoliopsida; order Asterales; family Asteraceae; genus Chrysanthemum; species Chrysanthemum seticuspe. The sequence goes on along the minus strand of BPTQ01000005.1, from coordinate 135,532,641 downwards.
TTTGTTTGATCCGTTGCCTATCTGAAATCTCTGTTTATTGAACCATGAAACATCTTATTTGAACTTATGATATGAAAACTCCGATTTGTAAATCTGTTTGACCTTTATGATGAATTATGATCTGTGTCATTTATGACAATCTGTTTGATCTGAGATAGTTTGACACCCGAGCCAAATATTTCACTAGTCATGGGGGTTCCATGTCCGTGTCAGTGATGCACCATTGACATGACTCTAGGGCAGTAGAGTGATGTTCTGCCACGTCCCTTTCTGTTATCTGATTATGAGCTCGCTATATATTGTATGGCCACTATCTGTCTGTTGGGGCGTATGGATGCATCCTAGATCTGATCTGTTATCTGATATGTTTTCTGGTGGATGATGTCGTGTGCAATACGCGTCTTCACAAAATTCTGGGAGCTAGCTACTCCAATTATTTTCTGAGGTTACTTTCTGAATAAGTAGTTATTTCTGATATGATAAGTTCTGGGCTCATGGTAGTTAACTAAACCTTTATCTGTTATTTCTATGTTAAGTATTCTGATTATGATTCGGTATGTTCAAGTGTTTATAATTATGTGCTAGGCTTATTATACGTTATTATATGTGTTTATGCTTTTGTATGTTTATGTGACTACCGTCTATTATGCTAGGTTATGATTAACATGTTTAAATATGATTCATATGCTGTCATCTGATGTTATGTTAGTTTATCGTTATGTGAATTCCTTGATCTGCAAGATGACTATGCTAGTGGGTATTTGATTGTTCTGTAAGTTCTTTCCGTATAATCTGTTCAGTTAATATTGTGAATCTTCATTGTTTGTTAATATACCTGGTTGTCTATAATTGATCTGCTATGTTTAGACTTTGTTCATGTTAAGATTTGATATGGGAAATGGTTTAGCGTGTGATATCTGTTCTGATAATTGCTAATGGCTATGCTATGTTTTGTTTGGTCTATTTAGTTATAGTTTGCCTACTGTGTTTTCTATTCGTATGTGTGTGACTGCCATGATTGGACTGCTATTGTTCCGCTGCTACTATACTGTTTAAGTGTGTTAATGTAGATTCATTGACTAGTATGAATGCCATGTTTACTTTCTAGGAGCTGCTTCCGTTAGCCTTTAAACTTTTCGTTTAGCTTATATGCACTTTATTTGCTGATTTATTATGTGCTAGGTTATTTGATGTGTCTCCGTCTGTGTCCTCAATATGCTATGTGTTTGTTCTTAATTGTTGTGTGTATTTCTTCCGGATTTTTGGGTATTTGTGTTTCCGTAGAAACTTCAATGATTCAGTATTCTCATTTCCGTTGTGATGTCGTTATCCGTATCTTTGTTTTGTTTAGCTTTTGTTTTGTTATATCTGTTCACTGGGCTTTGTAAGCTCAGCCGCATTTTCTTTTCCTGCGGCAGGTTTTAAGCATTCAAGATGAGCTTATGGGATAGCTGATCTGGGTTGAGAGTAGATGCTGAGAGCAAGATTTGAAATAGGGATCTTAGATTTATTTTGATTATTAAGTTATTTATATTTTCTTTGTAAGTTTTGTAAAGGCTTCCGCTATTGTATAGTACTTAAGGTTCTGATATGAAACTGTATTTGTGATATCTTTACCCTTGTCGGGTTGGGGTGATACAATTTATGGTATCAGAGCCTTAGGTTTTAGGACCCTTAGAGCTTAGGCTATGACCTGTGAGGATTGGGTAGACATTAGGTTTCCGTCTGTTCAGATATCTTTCGATTCCTTTTGACTGTCGTTCAGATTTGACTTCGATATTCTTTTGTCTTCACTGAGTTGGCCCTCCTCTTTTCGCATCGAATTTTATTATTTTGTCTTCGCACATCCGTTTGTCGATCGTCAGATGGAGACTACCCGCGGAGCCGAAGATGATGGTGCCGAACCTGTGTTGCTGCAACAGTCTCTGAGCTGGAGAGGTTCATGAATCAGAAGCCACACCCGACTGCCGTGCTGCTGGAGGCATCAGGATGCTGCTGGAGGAAGCAGGACGGACCAACCAAAGGCGCAAAAGACGGAGACAAGATTCAACCGGTGGCTGAGAAGGTTCATCTACTGCATATGATTTGGGCGCGACTTGTGTTAATCCGATTCGTTTGTCATGCGTTTTGAGGCGGGTTGATATTCTGTTAAGTGATTCTGATCGGTATTGCGTTTCTTTGATTCGTTCAGAACTCGGTTTGAATCGTGAAGTTTTATCGTTTAGCATTGATAGGTCACTAGTTTTACAACACAAGCTTATAAGAGAAGAGATAAGGCGATTGAACAAGTAAACCAAGCACACACACACAAGTATACTAGACCGGTTATGCGTAGAGTGTAGTGAAAGAGAAAACTTGAACAACCAACCTTCAAATGAAGGTTATTACAATGTATTTATAGGCAAGGAGCTAGGGCAACACTCCATCTCCTTCCCTATTCCTTATTGGGCTTGGATCAAGCTTATGGGCCTTCTACATAAGCTTGACCTTAAACAAACATAAAGGCCATAATAAAGCTACCTATTACATATGAAATATAAATACTTGAAATACTGTTTAGGAGTGATTCCAACAATCTCCCCCTCAAGTATATATGAATGTAAACGGTGAAGGCGTTGATGTAATAGTAGCTGTGGCGTCTTCTGGCATTCTTCTTTCTTGTGAGAGGAATTGCCTTGATTCAAACAATCTCCCCAGTGTAGAGAGATAGTTATCTTTGAACGGTTAAGCTTCGACGTCATCTTTAACTTTGTTCTTTGATCATTTGTTCTTTGTGGTGAAAGTGATAGTATGTTGTTGTCTGCATCAGTCTGCCTCAGGTCTGCTTCGCTGCTCCAGTGTCTCCACGTCATTCTTCAACATGCTCACACGCTTTTTGACGTTGGAAATCAATACTTATGAAGTTCTGTAAGTCTTTAACTTTGTAGATTCTTTGATTGATGAAGAATCATTCTGACTGTTGTGTTGCATTCGAATAGAACTTTCATTAGTGATGATGTTGGCGTGAGCATGAGAAGAATCAGCACGATCATTCCGCTCCAGAGCTTCCATAAGAAGAAAACATTGCAAACGGTTAGAAATAAGCGGTTTCCGGCACTTACAAGTTTGAACTTCGAGAGTGTTAACAGCATAGTGTGAAAACACAACTCTAATTCTTACAAAGGCCGTTCCTGAACTGGAGTCCCACAAGTGAGATAACGCGATGTACCGAAGTACATCTACAGTTCAGATGAGTCGCTGAGGTACACCGAAGCATCACCTCACGACTGTAGACCGTTTGAGACACACTCCGCGTAATCCACGGGGAGTTACCGAAGCGACCTGCTGTCAGGGCTGTTTGATGTTGACCCTGGCAGGAGTTTCCATTCAATCACTGAGGATCACAGATGTGAACCTCTCATAAATGTTCTCGACAGATTGCTAAGATCTGTGAAGGACTCGATATGAACCACTGAATCACTGAAGACCTTATTGTTGATCAACAAGTGATTAAATGTCAAGTGTTCCTAAGAGATCTTTTGATGAATCTCGTGGCTCTAGACTCAACAGTGCGTTTTGGTTTTCCTGAGCGGAGACTAGGGAGAGGGTCTCCTTCTTCAATACCAGCGATCTCTAAGAGAAAGCCAATAGTTTATGTAGGGTTCCCTGTGAGAATGAAACAAGCTTCTGTTGAGAGAAACTTGAGTGGCTAAGAAGGTTTAGTGCATGCGTCACTGGGTCCATGACGACTTTTAATCTTCAATACCGGTGTCACTAAGTGACAACCAGTAGCATATGAATTGAACCCGGCGTCTGCCCTAAGTTGAATAATCTGGAGGGCTATTTCTTTTCACCCTTTTCTTTACATTTCTTTTTGATTCTTCAACTCCTTCTTTCTCCGATTCTCATTTTCTCCTTTTTACAATCTTTCCTAAGGACTTCTAACACTAACTAATGGTAGTGTCCTTGGGTAGATCCCTCCGGCTCTGGCGGATCATAGGACGGTTATTCCTAACCTTAGTCACCTTATAACTCCATGACTAACCTATGTTTGCCATTATAACCACTGTAAGTTAAAATATCTCTCAAATGGTTTGTAAATGAAAAACATGTTTGAACCACAGTGAGAGATAAGTTTTTGCATAAATACTCCCCCTCCACATGTGCTTAATAGTTTTAATGGTTAAATGCACAGTGAGGAAAGAGCGCGCACTTTATGAATTGATCCACTAAAGATAGACAATCTCCCGCGAGACACGGTTACGTTGAATAGTTAAAGAGTTACATTGTCAGCTTTTAGGTGACAACTAGCTCTAATAACTACCTTGAAGGTGTAGACAAACCTCGAAAGGTTGTCATACCCGTCAGAGTTCATGTCTATCAAGAGCTTCTCGAATGGTACTTTCTACTCAGACAAGTCCTTTGCGAGACACGTTTACATCACTAGCGAACTAGCTTGAAATTATTACCCGTCCAGGACAAGTCTTTTCGAGTTGCAGACAGTTAAGGATCGTCAATTCATTGGTTAAGTCTTTGCACACGAGAAAGCCAAGGGGCTTGCACATGTTGCTTTACAAAACATATTTCTTATCACACAATTTTCTCCCCCTCAAAAATGGCATATAAAAATGTTATTTTTGTACGGTTGAGAATAAATATGACCATTTTGAGTGTTGCGGGAAGAGTGACCACTGTGAACAATTTGTGAACAAAGTTTTAATTCAAATACTCCCCCTCAATTAGTGTTGTAAACGGTTGAGGTTTTGAAAATCTTATGGGGAAGTACTTGTCTTTTTGAGCAAAGCCTTGAATAATGAAAGGTTTGATAGGTTTTACTCAAAAATAAGAAGCTTTCGCTCCTTTTATAAGGATTGTGGCACTGAGGCGTACCACAGGGTCCTTTCTTGACAATTGCGGGTTGTACACTGTTATGTGTGCACAAGCCACTCACATATATATAATCATACATCTAAAATCATATGAAGGAAACAAATCAAGGGGTACCAGGAAGTGCAGTGATGTTCCCAGGAGTGCGCACAGGGCGTTGAAAGCCGGTGATGTTAATCCTGGGTCTACCACCAACATAGCTCTCCAGGCGTCTGAACTGATCCCTTCTGAACAACCTTTCATCAATCTTAGTGATGATACGCCTCACATTCCTCCTATCCTGAGAGTTCCAGCGCTTAGGATTTCCAACCTTCAGTCGTATATCCTTCAATCTGTACGCCAATCCATCCCTAACCATCTTCAAGGTATGATCCCCGAATTTGTGGAGCTCACTACACGCCATTAAGCAGTTTCTGCGAAGTTCACTGCGGTAAACAATGCCGAAAGGGTTGCTGATGAGCGTAAGTTGTTTGAGCTGGTTGATGTCAGGAAGATCAAGCTGTGGTGGAGTGAAGTTTACACGTTTCTGATATGATTCAACAGCCATCTGGATATCTTCGACACGTTCTTTGATCACAATGCGTCTAATGAAGATGAGAACTGACTTGATGAATTCACGTTGAATTTCAGTCGAGAATTGTCTCATACGACCCTGTACTTTGGCAAGGTACATGTCTTCGATGTCGTTGAGTGACAAGTTCTCAAAGTCAGCCTCTGAGAATTCATAGTCTTGTTCATCTTGTCGTTTGACTATGATATTCTTCAAGAATGTGTAGTCCCATTTAGACTTGAGATCAATGTGTTTGATGGCCACGATGTTCTTTGAGCAATACACTTCATGTTGAGACTTCTGAACCAGGCAGCTTCTGTAGTAGATTCTTCGGCGTTCAGGCCAATGATGAATCCCATACAATGCATCTTGGTCGTATGCTTGCACTTTGTCAGAAAACAAGTGATTTGCACGTTCCTCGATAGCTATGCAGTTGGAGTAGGTAGCTGCTGGGAATGGAAGAGTTAATGATGTAGCGTATTTTCTTGAACCATCGCCACCATGGAGAAGAAATTCCAGGTCTGTGTTGAAGAAATATCTGAAGGGAATCCTTGGTTCATCTGGTTGGCCGATTGTTGGTAGAGGTATGGTCCAGTCAGTGTAGTATGTAGGGTTGTTCCGTTTAGTGAAGTCGATGTTTGCTTCTGGGTTGAGCCAATCCATTTTGTTAGACATGGCTCGAGCAATGTTTTCAAGGTGATATTCAACCTCGATTGCACTTTCCGAGCTATTTTTCAACAGAAGGAATGCGTCATTCTTGATGCGCTTCAACTCGGATGTCGTCATCTTCTTCACACGGAATCGTTCTTGCAAGATTTTTGCATGCTCCAGTGTACTACCGTCTACCAATTCTTGACCTTCTTCATGGTAGGGAGTGTTGTTAACAAGTGTGGAGAACCATTCAAATTCTGCGGTTGTATCGTCATCTAGCCATGATACGACATCTGGCTGAGTCGTCTTTTTCTTGCTTTTAGAAGGCCTTGATGATGATTCGGGTTTCTTCACTTGTTTGGGAGAGGAGGGTTGTTGTTGGGGCTCAAGGACCTCTTCATCGTCACCACCCGTATACTCAAAGTGATCACCAGTTTTCTGAGTCAAGGGTGGTAACTCGGAATCGTCCCGAGGTTTATCAGTGGAAGACTGAGGTGGAGGAGACTTATGTTGAGAAGAAGTCCGTGGTGGAGGAGGTGGCATAGATGTAGATTGACCAGACTGCTTCTGACGTTTAGGTGCAGAGTCCTTATCCTTATCATCGTCATCTCTTGGTCGTTTGGATTGAATGGCTGACTCCTTGCATGATGATTTGAGTTGATAGTCAAGTAGAATTTCGAAAAATTTAGCTTCATCTGAAGTAAACGTTCCAGATCTCTTTGACATTTGCATCACAAGTTTCGCAATTAGCTCAGATTCAGAGAGATCAGCTTCTTTTGCCATTGTATGTTTGACCAATGCTACGATGTTAGGGGTGAGTTGTCTGGAAAATACTTCTTTTGTCACACTGGGGACAGTGTCGAGAAGAAACTTGTGGGTTTGTTCTCTTGCTGACTTCTCCAGTTCCTTTTGGACTTTAGGAACGACATCCTGAAGATACTTTTGAGTGTAACCTTCAATCATTTCATTCAATTCCCCCTGACGATGACTTCTCATGAATTCCTGAATAGCTTTCCTATCTTTCCGCATCTCGTCATTCTCATCATGTAAGTACTGCATTTGTTCAGCATACCAATTAAGTTTTCTTTGAAGCATGTCCTTCTTTCTAACTTGTTTGACAGCTTTCACAATTCTTGCATGTGTTTGAGAAATCCAAGATTTAGGTGGTTTCTTCACGGATTTGGATGATGATCTGGTTGACTTAGTTGATGGTGGTGGTGATGAATGAGATGAAGAGTCCGATGATGAGGAGACATGAGGAGACTTCATGTCCTTAGGAGTTTCTGAGGTTTTCTCCTTTGAGCGAGTTGGACTGTCTAGAAGAAACTTTGTATAATCATCCTCGTCATCCTTAGACTTTTCTTTCTCAGTTTCCTGCTTCTCAAAATCATACTCAATAGTGTCTTCAACAGGCGGTTGTTGTTGCAGAAGAGTGGTGGCACCAGATACCTTATCGGGTCGATTAACCGCATCAGGATCTGGAGAGGAGTAGGCAGCACCACTTGATCCTCCGGGACCACCCATTTGATCTTTAGCAAATTCAGCTGCCTTTTGAGTGTGTCGGACGTTGTGAAACTTTTTCCTGTATGATTTATCCAATTGCTCTTCTTCTTCTTCTTCCGAGCTCTCATCATAAGGTACAATAGCTGGAGTCTTTCCTTTACCCTTATCATCTTGAGGACTTGGAGGTTTCTGTACTTTTGGAGTGTCGGACACATCTTTTGCTGTTTCAGAGAAGAGAACCTCCTCATCTGTTTCTGTATCTTCAGAACTTACGTCCTCAAGCTGTTGTTTCGGTTCAGGTTTGGGTTTAGGAATGGGAGTAGCTTCCTGTACGTGAACAAACCGTTTTCTCGGAGGGTTTCGTTTGGGAAACTTCCTTTGTGACTCTGAACTTGTAACACTTCCAGCACTTCCTCTTCTAGTTCTTCGAGTAGGTGTACCAGAAGATCTTTCATCGAGGTGACCAACCTTGCCTTGTCTTACTGCTTCCAGATACCTGTTGTATGTTTCGAGCTTTCTGACATCTTCAGTTAGCAGGTAATCTGGTAACACCGCGCCTTGTTTCTTTGTGGACGTTTCCTTGATTCTAACAGTGAGAATGGGTTCCGTCAACATATCGTGATTGTCTGGGTCATTGAGCCTCTTGGGAATGTCCGGGTGAAGTCCAAGTGCTCTCTGGATCAACAATTTGGTATATCTGATGTAGGGAATCTTTGAGCCAAGTTTGTTGAGAAATGACATCATGTCATCCCAAATCAGAGCTTCAATGGCGATGTGTTTCATGTTGACAAATGCCCAAAATATTTGCAGTTCTATGAGCTTAGGATGCTCATAGCCGCTATCACGACCAGAAATAGACTTGGTGATGATCATGTAGAGCGTTCTCCAAGGTTGAGGAATACTCTTGAGCTCTACGTAAGAGTGTTTGGTGATTACTCCTGTAGCCTCATCATAACCGATATCGATTAAGAATTGGAGAGTGAGCTCTTCAGTAGGTGTGGCATAAAGTTTGTCTGGTTCGACTTCAGGAATTAAGAGAACAGCCCTTAAGTCTGCAGGTGTGATGGTGATTCTTTTGTGATTCAGAGTCACTGTCACTGCAGTCCTTCCTTTGACCCTTTCCATGGTGTTCCAGAACTGTTGGATATAGATCTCAGGAACTGTTGCAGAATGTGTGAGCATGTTCTGATATGGATGAGACCTCAGAATGTCAATAGCGACTAAGCATGAAGACTCAGAGCAAGTGAGAGTGCTGAAGTCAACTCGGAGATTATTCTTTCCAATCTTCATTGGATAGCCATGAGGATAGATATCAGCAATGGAGAGAACATTTGGTGCATCCATGTTTGGTTGAGCAGCCATGTCGTGATCTGAAATAATATTAGCCAAAAGAACCAACATATCGAAAGACATAATGTTAGTCAATAGAAGGTCTTATTGTCTAGTTATTTAATGTACAACGTCAATGATTGTTACGAGTCCTAAGTCACTTGTATGTCCAATAGTCTAATGACGTCGTGAAATGTTTCGTGAGTTAGTTAACTTTAAGTTTTAAAGCTTATGTTATCACTTATTGTTCACAACATATCAAACGTTTTGGTTTATTAGTGACATTATTGGATTCGTGACGTTATGATAAGTTTATTAACAAGTTTTGTACACGTAACAATTCACAATGAAGGTCAAAAATGGCTTAAGCGTAGGATTGACAAAGTTATGCGTAAACAGTCGTGACATACGCGTAGGCGAAAGCTTATGCGTAGGATCCTTTCTTATGCGTAAGAAATGTTACGCGTAGGAAAAAGGGGACCTTACGCGTAGAGCTTACGCGTAGGCGTATAAGAACCTTACGCGTAAGGCTTACTCGTAAGAGTAGACCTTATGCGTAGAGGTCACTGTTTACGCATATCCTTCACAGGATACGCGTAGTCCCACTGTAGAACCTTACGCGTAATAGTTATGCGTAGGCTTTATTTTACGCATAACATCACTATGCGTAGGGTAATCCTTATGCGTAGAGAGTCTTATGACCTTGATTCTGAGTGTTTAAGCGTAGCAAAGCCTGAAATAAAGTTATCAACTCATCAATGTTCACACAAAACAACAATTTATCACAGATAACAACATCCTAGTCCATGTAAACAGTTACGCGTAGAATCACATATGCGTAGTCTAAACCCTAAACTTACGCGTATGAGATTTAGCCATGGGATGAACATCATATTGATTCTGGTAGTTCTAAGAAGTCCATAAAGTAGTTTTATCCAAGTTTTAACATCAAATAAGTCTTGAATCAAAAATACCCAATTTATATGAACTTGAACCCTAATTTTCGAATTAAGTATCATAGTTGTTTCTGGGTGATTTCTGGGTTTACATGTGTTCAATTGAACTTGAAAACAACCTTATAAGACTATCTTTTATACCAAAAACCTTCACATTTGAAAAAACCCAATTCTACGCATAAACCCTAAATCTCAAATACACTCAATTCGTGTGTCTAGGTGCGTTTTGATGTTTAGAAAAGTATTATAGATGATATTAAATCATTTTGACACAATCCTTTTTAACTTCAAACACATAAACAAGATTATGTGTTCATACGCATACGCGTAGAACACAAAATCACCCATAGGTTAAAATCAAGCCGTTAACTTTCAAAATGGTTTAAAACCATTGTTTGTAATCTTGTTATGAACACACAAACACTTACAAAATGAAGATCTGAGACACGCAATTCTTGAATGATTTTAGGCGTAGGATTTGAAGGTTTTTTGCAATAAATGTGGTTAGAATGGTAGGTGGGGTATTTTAATGAATAATACTTTCGGATTATGACATTTTCAGTCCCTCCACCTTTTCCTTTTTCAACCAAAGCCTTTTAACTTCCATTTAGGTTACCAAACAAAGATTTTTGAGAAAGAATCATGACGACACTCCCCCTCGGATTGATAAATTTAAACGGTTTAAGAATTTTAGTCCGAGGAGTGTCATTGAGCCAGAAAGTCCACCATCATTTGTATAACGAAACAACCGAGATGTGATAACATGCAAGTACACTTATGTTTTGAAACGGTTAAGCGATAAATTTCTCCCCCTCAACACTTGATCGAAAAAAATACTGAATTTGAAAGATAAAAGTGTTGACGGAAGAAATGTACTTGCCATGTTAAAGAAAATAGATGAGGAGAATATTTTGGTGTTTTATCAGGTTTTATATTTTTGTATTTTGTTTTTGAAAGATTTTATTTATTTACAAAAGATGTTTTGGTGTTTGACAGGTTTTTAAGACGGTTTTAAGAGATCATCCAGTTCCTCTTGAGTCAAACACCTCATACCAATTCGATGGATCAACTCATTAAACCTAGCGGGAGGCAAGGCTTTGGTGAGCAGATCTGCCAATTGGTATTCAGTACCCACAAAGTATAATTCAACGGTACCCTGTTCCACATGATCCTTGATGAAATGATAGCGTAGATCGATGTGCTTTGATTTCGAGTGCTGAACTGAGTTGCACGAGATTGCAATGGCACTCCGATTGTCGCAGTACATCGGGATTCTGTCAAATACATAGCCATAGTCTTTGAGTTGTGTTCTCATCCAAATGACTTGAGCACAACACGCGGACATGGCTACATATTCTGCTTCAGTTGATGACAGTGATGTACAATCCTGCTTCTTTGATTGCCAAGACACCAGTTTATCACCGAGAAATTGTAGTGCTCCTGAAGTACTTTTCCTTGAGTCTAAGCATCCTGCGTGATCAGCGTCTGAAAAAGCTATTAGTTCAAAACCAGAATCCTTCGGATACCAGATCCCCAAATTAATGGTTCCCTTGATGTATCGGAGGATTCTTTTAGCCTCAGAGAGGTGGGTTTCAGTTGGTCGCGACTGATAACGGGAGCATAGATAAACGGCAAAGACAATGTCAGGTCTGCTAGCTGTTAGATACATGAGAGACCCAATAATACTTCGGTATTTGGTAGGGTCAACCAATTTCCCATGTAAATCAGCATCTAATTTCTTGGTATGAGCCATTGGTGTGGCATAGGTATCACAGGTATTCATTCCAAATTTGTTTAACAATTCAAGGGCATATTTGGACTGACTCAAGAAAATACCACGGGGTGATTGATGAACTTGCAGTCCTAGAAAGAACGTAAGTTCACCCATCATGGACATTTCAAAATTTTTCTTTATGAGTTTTGCAAAAGCGATTGAAAACTTTTTATGTGTTGACCCAAAAATGATGTCATCCACGTAAATTTGAACAATTAAGATGTGTGCCCCGTGATATTGTATAAAGAGAGTTGGGTCAACCGAGCCTTTGGTGAAATTATTGGCAATGAGGAAAGATGATAGCTTATCGTACCATGCCCGAGGGGCTTGTTTGAGACCATAAAGAGCTTTGTTCAGTTTGTAGACATGGTTCGGGAACTCAGGATCAACGAATCCATCTGGTTGGCTGACAAAGACCGTTTCTTTAAGTTGTCCATTTAGAAACGCCGTTTTGACATCCATCTGATAGACCGTCATGTTCATATGAGCCGCGAACGCGAGAAATATCCGAACAGCCTCAAGACGAGCAACTGGAGCAAAAGATTCTTCAAAGTCTATCCCTTCTTCCTGACGATAACCCTTAGCAACTAGCCGTGACTTGTTTCGGATTACATTCCCTTCAGCATCCAATTTTTTTTTCCAAATCCATTTTAGACCAATGACGTAGACCCCTGTTGGTCTTTCAACCAGTTCCCATACTTCAAGACGTTTGAATTGATTGAGTTCTTCTTGCATGGATTCAATCCAGTTGTCTTTTGTCATTGCATCCTTAATGTTTTTAGGTTCAGATTGGCAGACAGTGAGTGCATAAATGCAGTGTTCACCATCTGAGTGAAGACGTTGTCTCGTAACGACTGGTTGATTCGGGTTTCCAATAATGTTAGCCAGAGGATGGTCTTTTGTCCATCTATGTGTAGAGGGTTGATGTTGGTATACATTGTGCAGATTCTGAGGATTCAAATGGTTTGTTGAAGATTCCGCGACATCTGGTGCAGCAGTCTCATTGGCAAACGGGTTGAAGAACGCATTTGGATCAAAATCTGCGGGTGGGGGTACATCATTCAGAATATCATCAGCTGGTTCATCATTGTTGGAAGCGGTGTGTTCAACTGTTGTGTTGGAGTCAATTGGTGTAGGTGCATCTTCAACAGTAGTTGTTGTAGCAGGTGTATCAGGTATAGGAATATTATCAGGTTGTGCAGCGGAAACAGCGGATACACCGGGAGCACGTTCATCAATATCGTCACAGAACAGAGGAGCAAATAACCTTTCCATTTGTTGACGAGTTAGCTGAGGGCTTTCTTCAGCTGATGATGGGGTTTGAGGGAAGTTTAAACGGTTGTGACCGGGTTCTAAGCTGTTATGCTCAGAAGCCATCTCCGTGAGTTCATCGAAATGAGCATGAATCGTTTCCATTACCTCCTTAGTTCGACGATTCCAGATTCAGAAACCTTTAGAATTGTCACAGTATCCAATAAATACTCCAATATCAGCTTTTGCTTTGAGCTTTCCAAAGTCATCACGATCATTATTCGGATAGCAAAGGGATCCAAATACATGAAAGTGTTTGAGGTTCGGTTTATGGTTGTGGACAAGCTCAAAAGGTGTTTTGTTGTGGCGTTTTGTGATCATAGAACGGTTTTGAGTATAGCATGCAGTGGATACAGCTTCTGCCCATAAGTAATCAGGAAGTTTAGCATTGATTAACATTGTTCTTGCAGCTTCCACTAACGTTCGGTTTCGTCTTTCAACAACTCCGTTTTGTTCAGGTGTCCGTGCAATAGATGTTTGATGCTGAATTCCCACTTTCTCATAAAATTCACGAAGGGTTTTGTTAACAAATTCAGTTCCTTTGTCTGTTCTGATGATTCTGACGGTGTTTAAACAATTGTTTTGGGAAGCACTTAAAATACTCTTTCACCCTTAAGTCGTAGTTTGTAGATAACGTGCCTGTGGACTTGTTTTGCCTCAACAACTTTCTGCTTTGGCTTGCAATCACCTTCGACGTTCTTGTTACAATTAGTTACGATTTGAAGGACTAATGAATAGCCGTCTTCGACATAGGTGACGTACGATATGAGTTTTGGCAAGATACTAGTGTTTTGCGGTGTTGTTTTGTGGAAAACTCGAACAGGTGTTGGTATTTGGCTTGGAGTTTGTGAAAGTACATAAACCTAGAGAAACGATAGGCTTATTACTAGCACTACTGAAACCTTTCGAGTTTCGTTTTCGACTATAACCTCATAAATAACCTATGACACTGTTAAGATTTCCAAAGG